>APFE031061205.1:10603-53868 GCA_000404065.3 Pinus taeda | reverse complement strand
ATGCTTTAAGTGATGTAATTGATAGAATTGGGAGACTCAATCTTGATTCACTCCCAACTCAATCAACAGAGTAGCCTGGACCATCTCAGAAAGGTCCCCCAAAGTGGCTGACAAAGACACTTGAAAGTGTTCATCCTGATGAAATTGGAAAAATAGGAACCATAAATTCAAACTGGAAAAATGGAGGTGATGTAGATGACTCTAATTCACTTGTTGATATAGATGTTTCTTATGATTGTGAATTAAACTTGTCTACAAATTTTGAACCAACTTCCTTTAAATAAGCTACTTCTCATGATGAATGGAAATAAGCGATGCAAAAGGAGTATGATGCCCTCATAAAGAACGACACTTGGAAGCTGGTTGATCCTCCATTTGGAACCAAACCAATTGGCTGCAAGTGGGTCTACAAGAACAAGTACAAAGCTGATGGCTCACTTGACAAGCACAAAGCTAGGCTTGTGGCAAAAGGTTTTGCACAGAAGGAAGGGGTCGATTATGAGGAAACTTTTGCCCCCACAGCAAAATGGGCCACCATCCGGACACTCTTTGCACTAGCAGCTCAGAACGGTTGGAAAGTCCATCAAATGGATGTAAAAACTGCCTTCTTGAATGGAGATCTAAAAGAGAATGTTTTTATGTCCCAGCCTGAAGGATTTGCTGTGAAAGGACATGAACATAAAGTATGCAAACTTGTGAAGTCCATGTATGGCCTCAAACAAGCACCACGAGCCTGGTATGAAAAACTAATTGAACATCTTCTAAAACTCAACTTCAATCATTTTGATCTTGATGATGCAACTTTATTTGTCAAGAAAGTTGGAAAAACAGTTGTATATCTTGTGGTATATGTAGATGATCTTTTAATGACAGGGAATAATGAAAGCTACATTTCATCCATCAAGAAGGAATTGGGGAAAAGTTTTGAAATGACTGATTTGGGCTATGTTCATTACTATCTTGGCATTGAAGTAATCCAACATCCAAAGTCAATATTTATTTCTCAAAAGTAATACATTGGAGATTTGTTAAACAGATTTGGCATGACAGAGTGCAATCCTCTTACTACTCCAATGGAACAAAAATTAAAGCTCACGTCTATTGAAGGAAAGGAATTTGAGGATGCAACAAAGTATAGACAACTTGTAGGATGTCTCAACTACCTTACTACTACCAGACCAGACATTTCATTTGTTGTTGGAATCCTCTCCAGGTTTAGGCAAAAGACTTGTGAGGGACATTGGTCTGTTGCAAAAAGAGTTATAAAGTACTTGAAGGGAACTCAAGACTTTGGAATCAAGTACACACAGGTGGATGACTTCAGTTTGATCGGATACTCTGATTCAGACTTCGATGGAGACAAATAAACTTGGGTATCTACTTCAGGATATGCTATGAGTCTTGGATCAGGAGCTATCTCCTAGAGATCATGCAAACAATCAGTTCCAGCAGATTCCACAACAGAAGCATAATATGTGGCAACATTTGAAGCAACAAAAGAAATTGTGTGGCTTAGGAAAATTCTTGAAGATTTGTAGGTAAAACAAGTACAATCAACTCCACTCATGATTAACAACACCCCTGCAATAAAGTTGGCCAAGAACCCAAAGTTCCATGATTGAACAAAGCACATCAATACTAAATATCATCTGATTCGACATCATGTTGAGGCCAAAACAATCCATCTCCATCATTTTTCCACAAATGAGAAAATTGCAGACATCTTCACCAAAGTGCTTGGAAGAGAAAAGCTTGAAAGGTTCAGAACGATGCTTGGACTCACCAACATCCCTTCAGATTAAGGGGGGGAATGTTGACACCTGATCCTCACGATTGGGTGAATTTATGTAAATAGTTAAATTAGGAATGTGAACAGTAATCAGGAGATGAACTGAACAATCACACCCTTTTGTATATAACAATAACATACCTAATGAAATGAATCGAATCAGTTTTGTTGCCTATTGGAGTTACTGCCTGGCCTGACATCTTCTCATGCTTCTCTATCTCAATTGTTGGTTCTTGTGTAACAACAACATCGTTGACAGGTTCTTCTAGTACAAAAATCTTTTTATTTTCAGTTTTTTCTGTTTCAGCTACTAGTTCTTGAGTAACAACAACATCATAAACATGTTCTTGTGGATTAGCATACTATTTTTCTTCTTCCTTCTCTTCTTCATCTTTTGGTTCTTGTGTAACAACAATTTCATCAACATGTTCTTGTGGAAGAGAAAGTCGAAATTATTTTTCTTGTTCCCTCACTTGTACTCCAACTAAAACGGTAACAATCTCCTTGATTTTGGCCTCCTCAAGGATTTCAATTAGGGAAAATGGTCCTCCTAAGAAAACTTTACAACCAAAATAAGCTTTATAGGAACCAATAGGATTCAATATGATGATGTCAACCATGGGGGATGATTCACCATTTTTGGAGTAAGAAAGTAAAAAGATTAAAAAATAATAAAATAATGAAACTACATTTTTGACTCATATTTTAAACTTATCTCCCTAAGGTTTTACTCAAAAATTTAATTCCGCATCCAAGGAGTACTCATGTTTCATACTTTCAATGGATCCTGCTACACGCAAAATGAGAAACACATGAAAAACATGCAATCAGGTTTTTCATGTATTTATTATTTTTCATGTAGTAGGTTCCATTGGAAGTATGCAACATGGGTAATCCTTAGATTAGGAATCAAATTTTGCATCCAATGAGTGTTTTTGCTCAAAATTTGAGTAAACCCATAGAGAGATAAGTTGAAAATATGAGATGAAAAAATATTTTTTTTCTCTTTTCCCTCTAAAATTTGATGATGTAATCTTATCTTATTTTATTATTTCCAATATTATTGTATAATTTCCTTAGGAGGCCCATCTTAGACCTAAAAAATTCCCTAATGGTTGGCATCCATCGAAATTTTTTCTAAGACAGTAGATGTCATTTCTACAACCTCTGCCAGCATATCGAATCTAGTTTCATTCTTAAAATGAAGTTGTTCTTTAACCAAGGAAAGTTGTTTCTTTAACTCCTCATTTTCCTTTCTTAGATTTTTAATTTGACCGAGAAGAATAGTTTTCATCTTACCTGGTGAAGTAACAACCTCTTTTTCTTTTGTCTTCTCTTTTGCTACTGGTCCTTTTATCTCTTGTTATTTATTTGGTTCTTGTTCATGCTCTAGTGTACCAGTTGGGATTTCAGATGCAGAGGGGTCTTCCTTTGTAGACTTATCCCTGTTTTCTTTCTTGTCTTTCACCTCAAACCCATCAGGTCTAGTTGTATCAACATATTCCCCCTTAGTTGTATCAGTAGGTTTTGGGACTCTTCTATTATAACAACTACTCACACCCTTTTCCTAGGGGCTCTTCCACCAATTGGCTTTCTCACATACCTTTTTTGCACTATGAAATTTATTTATACTTTTGGCCTGGTACCTTTACGTGTATTCATTTCCTCAACTCTAGTTTTAAGCTCAGTTGTTGTTCCAGCATATAATTCCTTTAACACTTCCTCTACTATCGATCACCCACTGCATCTTTCCCTCGATGAGTCACTAGAAACCACCACAGGTTCTATTCATGTATCCATTCCTCGTGAGGATGAACTAGGGGTCATTTTAATGGAACTAGTCCACCTCTTAGGATTCCATTGAATAGTCATAGGAGGTGTATCAACCCTACTCCTCTTAGAGCTTATGATTTTCTTCATCTTGGAAGATGTAGTAGTTTCAATAGCAGGTGTTGTTTCCGTGTTAGGGGCTACTTCAGTACTTCATGTTGTTATAGGGGTTGCTTCAATAGTGGGTGCTTCTTCAACACTCTCTCCATGCTCCTCATTCACACTAGCAGAAGGTCTCACTATTAAAGCATGCCATGAGTTCCCTTGTCTTTGTAATAAATGCATGATGATTAATTTAATGAATGCATGGTTAGTGGCATAATTTTTTAGATGTTTTTACACTTTCATAGCCTCTTACATGTGTTGTAATGACTTCAACAAGTAGTATGGTAAATTAATCAATCACCTTGTCCTCGAGTGTGTGTAACATGCTCGTCCCACATTTATCCAAGGTAATTGGTCCATCAGGGTAAACATGTGACAAAGAGTTACTATGATATGATTCAACTCCCAAAGTGCAGTTAAAGAAGTGGAATCGACAAACCAAAACCAAACTGGTCTTCCTTAGAAGCTATAGGAACCCTAGAGGCTAACCAACCACTCTAGGTGCCCAACCCCTTAGTTAACTTTCATTTTGACTGAACTGGACCCCGAGTCACTCCCATGATAGGCCCTCCATGTGATTGAAATCCTCAAGTTTCTCCCACAATAAAGCCTCCATGTGACTACATCATTTTTCATCTAGTTATGTGTTAGCGACTATGAGATATAAGCCACTTTCATAGGGCTAGGACTCAGGCCTCTACCTAGAACTTCATCAAACTTTCCAAGACAATATATGACACCAAGAGAAACCCTTTAACATAAAACTTGATCAAGGACTTGACTTGACCCCTACCAGTCATGACAGGAATTCTGTCAAACACATCATAAACATCTAATGTACAAGTCATAAATACACATCTGAACATAGGGGTTTCGTACTTATCTGAGAATTTTCAAGAAGGACTGATGCCTCCTCATAATATTTGCAAGATCATCTATTAGTTCATGCATTCATTAAAATTTCATCTACTAATTAAAACATGATGAGAGCCATAACTAAAGTTTGTCATAAACCATGCTTATAACCAACATATAACCAATGGAATAACAATGATAGAACAACCATTAAAACCACATATTAACAAGTGTATTTATGCATGGAACACAAGAAGAAAAAAGCTCTTATTAACATATGCAAAAGGAAACCAAGTTAAGGACTTCCACATACCACTCAACCATAGATTGGGTTGAACCAAATATTTATTTCAGTGAATCACCCTCGTTCCATATTCCAAGCATGAATGTGGGATTGACAACAAAATCGATCAGGGCTTCCTTAAGCTTTCTCATATATCCCACCAATATCAGCCAGGGATTATTAGGCCTAAAATACTCGTCTATAAAACTAGGCTTTACCGCAATTTCGCCAAGGGATTCTTAGGCCCAAATAAGAAACATACACTACAAAGCTTTACTGCAATCCCACCATATACTGGTATAGGGATCATTAGGCCTATACAAGCATAAATGCCTCCATATCTCTCCACCTAAACCATGAGGAATTTGTCCATCTCCCCCCTCTAGGATTTACCATTTATCCTGTCATTTACCGATCGAGGATTCCTAGGCCCAATGAGGGTACACATAACCAGGATTTACCGTAATACCACCTTTACCAATCTAGGGATTCTTAGGCCTTGTTATTTTTCTCAAGACCACACCACTCAGTTTCGAAACCATCCAACAATCTAGCTTAACCAAGTAAGAGAAACCCTAGCACACCTTGGCTATCAAGAAATGGCAAGGAAAGGTTGAAAACCACTATCACACCTAGGAAAACCATGAGAATGGTATTAGAGAACCAAAAACACACATGCATGTACCATGCATGCCAAAACAAGTAAGGAAAGCATACATGCAACTTGATACCTACTAGTAATTGCGTTATAGTTGCATGATCTCACTCTTCCTTGCTTGATATTTGCTTCCCTTTTCTTTCTTGTCCTTCCTTTCCCTTCCTTCCTACAATGCTAAAGTTCTCTAAGAATGATCTAAGTGTACAAGCGTATGAGAGAGTAGAGAGAATAAAGAGAGAGCTTGAAATATGAATTGACAAAAGGTTGTGAACTAATCCTAAGAATCATTTTTATTAATATGGCCCCTATTTTCTTTAGTTTCGATTATTTTCCTTCATTTTCCTCCTCACATGCAACCTGTGACCTTTCATCTTCCTTTTCTTCTATTTTCCTTTATTTTCATAAATAAATTCCAATTAATTCCTCTCGCCTTTTCAAATTCCTTTGCCAATTTCTTTAGCCATAATAAACCAAATAAACAATCACTAGGATGTTTTTCCCAACATTCATCTTGGAATATGTGTCCCATGACCTTGGTCTTATATTTTTTACATGGTAATCAACCAGGTCTATTATAGTGTGCAAGAAGTTGAAAGTGATAATTGAAAATAATCCCAAAATGACCCTCACAAGTAATCAATTTTTGGATGAATAGGGCTACATATTCCCAAGGGTGAGGAAGATATGTTCTTGTTGGGATGGGGTCCCCTGGGTTACTTTTGGGGGTTAAAATAACCCAAGTGTTGATGTATTTTTTGTAAGTAATGTAAATTCTCCATGATTTATAGATGCGGAGCCAATATATGGTTAGGAGTCAAAGGGGTTTTGACCCATTGTTTATGTAAAAGTTGAGTCAGTTTTGAGATCCACCCATGGTCTGCAGAACATGGGATTGTATGTAAAAATTTATAAATAGGTGTGTCTTAGAGAGTCTAAGGCATGTTATGGTGGATAAAGAATGGAGTCTTAGAAGTGATAGCAAGAAGAAGTGGGTCAAATAGGAGAGAAAGAATCTACAACTAAGTGCATAGAGGCATAGGCAGAGTTTGCAACTGAGTGCGTGGACACCTACAGTTGAGTGCGTAGAGTTGTTTTGAGCCTGTAATTCCATTGAAGATCAATAAAGAAGATTATTGAACAATTCCTCTGTATATTTTCTTATTTCTGTTTACTTTTGTTTGCGATATATGTTGTGGATGAACAATGTGTTTATAAAATATTGATCTAATGATGTATAATTCACAAGAATAAGTATTAATAGATGTACGCGATGCATGTTACGTACTTTCATGCAGACTGTGATGAATTTTGTTATGTTTTCTAATTAAACTAAGTAGGTATGTGCAAATGCTAACCTAGAATTGTTCTCTAATCCGCATAAGTGGATAAATCAACTGGTAAGGGTCTGTAAAAGACGATCATAGACCTTCGGGAAGGTCTAAAGGCTGTATTAATGGAGTTGCAGTACCGATCTACATGAAGGCAGATCCAAGGAACTAAAAGACATCACACTCATCTCTAGATGCAGAAACTTGCTTCTTGCATCCCTCCATACTTCTTTAGGTGAGACTGCAGCCTGTGCTATGCGGGTTGTTGCTGAAAGAGCCAGTAGTATAGGGATTTGTTGGTTGGCACAACTAGCTCTAAACCTGTGTTAGGACCCCTAAGCTAACAAATGGTTCAGTTGCCGGGAGCGGGATCTGCTTGAAGGAGATCTGTGATGTCAGATCACTTGAACCCAAGGATGAAAGAAATTGAAAAGCGGTTGGATAGAGAAATTCAAAAATTCACGATGCAAGAAAACATGAATCCGTGCATAACAATGGAGCAATTATTGGATAGGTATTTTTATACAGAGATACACAAAATTTTCTTCTGCACCTTCCCAATTGAATTATACAAGTGGTTATCTAAGTTGGCAGATGGTTAAGGGAGGTGGATGCTTAATAGTCCAATAGTGTGGACTCCAGAGCTGGTACAACGATTAGAAGCCTCTAAAAATCATATCTCATGGGCTGTCGATCACTGGATTGATCAAATTATAGGAGGATTTGTTACAGAATTCATGGTTGATACCTTAGTTAGCTACAATGAAGTGGACTGGTGATTTTTCAAACCACCGCGAGGTAAGTATTTAAAATATTTGGATACCTGGATTAAAATGTTGTTATGTGGAAAATAGGTTATGCCATTGCCTTGATGTTTAAAGCAATGCGAAGTTAGAAACTATTTAGAAATCAAGAGAGATCTAGTATTGAATATAGCCCATTCATTTGACCTTCTAGCGCTGACGAGGGAGTGATATAGGCCTCATCGCGAAGTGTTGTCTAGCTGATAACACTAGGTTTCTTGGAGACACATCATCCATCCACTCCACCTCCACCTCCACCTCCACCACCACCACCACCATTCAACATGTTGAATACAATGAAGCTTTCGATTTTCAAGGGCATAAAGAGTGAAGATACAGAGCAGTTTTGGTTTGTTGTGCATGCTGTGTGGAGAATACAATAGATTACTAATGAAAATATAAAGAAGGCACAATTGGTTACCTCTCTGCAAGATCGTATGTTGGCTTGGTATATTAAGTATTGTTCTGATAATCCTCTTGGCAATGCTAGCAAAGACTAAGGCTGCTTTGAACAAAGAGTTTACTAAGCCTGAGTCTGACTTGCAGTCAGTAGTTGGATTTAAGGACATCATGATGACGGTTGATGAGACGCCTTGGGAATTAGACCAAAGGTTGAAATGTGTGATCTGTGAAGCTAACATGCAACACACAGATGGTTAGCATCACGAGTGGTTCATACATTTTCTTGTGCCCCACCTGAGGATTTATTTGTTGCAACAGAAGATAGGAACTCAAGCAGAAGCCCTGGAAATCACGATGAGGTTTCATGAGATGCCTATTCATGATGCAACCTTGGGGGTATAGCAAATCCACTCTTAGTTATAGAGCTTATGCTTAGAATTGCAGAGCTTTAAGAAAGACAAGGAGACTAAACCAGAGGTGCATGTGGAAGTCTAGTGTCTAAAGTGTAAGGGCCAAGGGAAACATAAAGACCATTGTCTTGTATTCGCGAACTATATCACAAGAGGGGGACTGATTCCCCTGAGGCTAGAAGCTCCAGTAGGGCCAAGCATAGGGGATGTGCTATGGTGAAATATTTATCAGGTTACTGGACAACATGTAATGAATAATTTCTATTTGCTTCAAAAGTTCATCCAGACACATTAGTAGTTGTTCTGTAACTTCTGCAAATCAATGGGCCACAATGAGTGCAATTGTCATAGATATGAGCTAACGATGGAAAGGGCACCTACATACTAAATGAAATCATAAACTTAGCCTCCAGAGTAGGGTGCCAGAGGGGCGTGTGGAGGATATCAGTGAGGAGGATGAGACCGAGGAGGAGGAGGGCCTCGGAGAGGTCAGGGACAAGTTATTTGGTACAACTGCATAACACCAAGGCACTATGCATGGGAGTGTCAGAATCAGACATGCCTGTCATGTCAGTACTACAGCCAATTCGATTACACTATAGAAGAATCCCTGGTGTTAATAGCTAATACACAGGAGAAAAAGATGCAGCCTTCGCAACCTACGCAGAACTTATAGATGATGAGAGCTAAGCCCCACAAGGAGGATCAGAGTGTGAATATAGTGTTGAGAAGTGGGATAACAATTGGTAATGATAAAGGAAAACAAACTGAGGAGGACAGATGGGTCCACAAGGCCCCAGAAAAGGAAGTTGGTTTTGATTTGGCGCATGCCAAGGAAACTTTCATGGAAACCAAGAAAAGCTTTGCTGAGGCCTCCACCTCAAGAAGCTAGAACAGAATATAGAAATCAACGTGCCTACAAAGGTTGATCCCTTTGTGCTTACCATGTTCTTGGAGACCTACATGAAATTATTGCATGATAGAAAAGCTATGAAAGGCCTACAAGAGTTAATAAAACAATGCGTTGGAAAAGAAAATGCCCCTGATGGACACTGCGTAGTTATAAAAATTGGCAAACATAAGGCTATAACAATGCGTGAGATGAGGCTCATTGCATAGATAGGAGAGTATGAGATGGACCAGGTAATCTTGGATCTAGGGTCCGATGTGAACGTATTACCAAATAAACATGGGAATGAATGGGGAACAAATGGGGAATAAATGGGGAGACCTTCGCTGCAGTGGTCTTCGATTCATCTCAAAATGGGAAATCAACAGAAGAACATTCCTATGGGATGACTATATGGAGTAAGAATTGATATAGAAGGTGCAAGCGCAACAACTGACTTTGAAGTGATAGAGATCATTGATGATAGTAATCCATACCCTGCACTCCTTAGAATTGATTGGGCCATTGACATGAAGAGGGTCATCAATTTAAATAGAAGGATGATGTTGTTCGAAAGGAAATCGCTTCAAGTAGTAGTTTCATTCGATCCTGCAAAAGGGGTATGCTACACTGAACCAGTCTGCTACTATGAAGAAAGTGAAGATGAGTTAGATCTAATATACAAAATAATAGTGCATGCCAGAGACTATATCAACCCAACAACATATGGATGGATTGCATGGGACTGGGAGAGTTCCCGTAACTCTAATTCAGATGAAGAGTTAGAGCATTGGCAAAATCGGTTCCATGAAGTATCCACGTTGTGATGCAATATGATGACAAAATCGTTGTGTTGCATTGTGTCAAAGGTAAGGAACTTATCATATTATGATGGTTTAACTAACATGGATAATTTTTTTGATGCATTTGAGTGTGAAGTCCATGAGCAACACTGCTTCTAAGTGTTAGATTTGGCATTGTGCACTATGCCTGCATGATGGTGGGGTACCCACAAGGATAGCTTTAATGGATGGCAAGATTATAGAAGGATGATGAGGTTGCAGTTTGGTCAACCTAACACTTATCTGACTGAGAAATATGATGGGAGAGATGATCGACACGATCACCTTGAAAAGTGGAATAAATCTTATGGAATGGAGCTGCAACCAGAGTGGGTGCACTTATTTTTCCATACTTTAGACACAATCCCCATGAACTATTATTTGGAGATAGAGCTTCGCCATGGCACCACAGAGTGGGATATATTAAGAGAAGGGTTCTTATTTACCTTCAGTTTTGGAGATGGTTTCAAGAGCATTGATGAAGCTCTACAGGAGATTACAACAAATATCTTTAGAACACCACAACAACCTCTAGAATGGTTCTAGCAAGATTGGGGTGCCCAGTTGTGCCATGCGTTGGAATGTTATAATGTAATCACTAAGGAGGAGGATGAAGATCTAATAAATATCAATATTCCATAAGTAGAAGGGCATCACGAAGTCAAGGGCCCACAAATAGACAACCTTGATATCACCATGCCATTGAAAAGAAAGCAAGTAAACATTGGTACTAAAGCAGAACTGAAGTTTGCAAAGGTTGGAGATTATTGCGATGATGCTACTATGGATAAGGTTGTTGAGTTACTCCGCAAATATCAAGATCTGTTCGCTACCAAGTTTTTGAACTTGAAGTGCATAATAGGAGACTTGGCTATTGTGAAAATCACTCTGAAGCTGAATGTGAATCTTGTTAAGCAGAGGTCATATCACCTGAATCCTAAGTATAAGGAAAAGGTTCGCTTGGAGTTACATAAGATGCTAGAATTAGGAATCATAGAAGCAATGCAAAAATCTAATTGGGTGAGCCCAATGGTGGTTTAGGAGAAGAAGCAGAAGGGAGAAATAAGAATTTCCATGGATTTGTGAAAGCTTAATGATGTGTGTGTCCATGATCCATTCCCAACATCATTTATTGATGAATTATTAGACAATGTTGGAGGGCAAGAGGCCTAGTCATTCATTGATGGGTTTTCAGGGTACCATCAGATTAAGATCGCGCATGAGGATAGGAGCCAAACAACCTTTGTGATGGAGTGGAGTTTTTTTCAATATATTGTGATGTTGTTTGGACTCAAGAATGTGCCTGCGATATTTACTCGTGTAGTCATCGTGACATTCAATGAATTTAGTCATAGTTTCTTGGAAGTGTATTTTGATGATAGGACGATGTTCGAACTAGTGGAGTGCCATGTAGCAAGTCGACGACTGATGTTGGATACATGTCAGAGATACCAAATCGCACTAAATTTGAAGAAACACATCATTTGTGCTTCCTTTGGAATCCTACTAGGTCATGTGGTGTGCAAGAGAGGGTTGATGGTGGACCCTTCCAATATTGCAGTGATAGTGAATCTGGAGGCCCCAAGGAACTTCAAACAATTGTGCACCATGTTGGGACATACGGGATATTATAGAAAATTTATCAAAGTATATGCTCAAATTACCATGCCTAAGGGGAAGCTGGTGAAGAAGGACTCAACATTTTGTTGAGACGAAGAATGCCAGCCCAACTTAGATGTTTTGAAATAAAGGATGATCACCATGCCGATATTGGTATTCCCGATTGGAAGAAGGAATTTCACGTAAATGTTGATGCCTCTTGCATTGGATCGGGTGCAATGTTAACACAAGCTAATGAAGGATAAATGGACCACCCTATAGCCTTCACAAGTAGGAAATTATTGAATCCCAAGAAGAATTAGTCAAAAACTGAGTGCGAAGTATTGGCCATGGTATACGCGCTGCAAAAGTTTAAGCACTATTTGCTAAGAGACAATTTCAAGATGTACACAGATCATTTCACCTTGAAATACCTAGTCAATAAGCTTGTGTTAGGGGGGAAGACCTACCGATGGTTGCTGCTATTCTAGGAGTATGACTTTGAGTTCATTGTGAAGCCAAGGAGGTTGAATGTGGGACCTAACATCTGTCGTGGATTGAAACAAGAGAGGAGCCTAATAATCTGGAGGAAGAGTTGTCAAATGCATAGCTCTTCGCGGTGCACATAGAGGACAATCATTTTGCAGATATTTTTCACCTTTTGACTATGGGGATGGCACTAGAAGGGTATACAAGTCAGCAAAAGAAAGATCTAGTAGTACACGGGGTAGACTTTTCAACAATTGTGGGACACATGTATAAGATGGGTGCAGATAAGATATTGCAAAGATATGTGCCAGATTTTGAGAGAAATAACATTCTCGTTGAAGCTCATGGAGGGGCTACGAGAGGACTCTATGCAGGAAAAGAGACTGCGCAAAAGGTTTTATGTGTGGGTTTGTGGTGGTCAATGCTACATAAGGATTCCAAAGTATATTGTAAGGCATGTGATCTGTGTTAGAGAATGGGCAGACCATCATGAAGGGATGAATTTCCATTACAACCTCAAGTACCATTGCAGCCATTTGAAAAATGGGAAATTGATTTTGTTGGGCCAATTTAGCCTCCAAGGAAGAAAACTAATGCATGCTATATCATCACCACGATGGAGTATCTAATGTGATGGGCAGAGGCACAACCGGTTAAGGATTGTACAGTTGCTACAGTAGTAAACATTTTGTTTGAATATGTCTTAACCAGATTTGGCTGCCCGAAATGGTTGATGAGTGACAAAGGTACACACTTTCTAAACAAAACAATCAGTGCACTAACAAAAGAATTCCAGGTCTACCATCAGAAGAGTACACTGTATCACCCACATGCTAATGGAACTGTTGAAACATTCAACAAGATTTTGTAAAACGCACCGATGAAGATCTTCAACACACAATGAAATGAATTTGATGTACATGTACCTAAGTACTATGGGTGTATAGGACTACTTGTAAGAAGCTGACATGGCAAACACGGTTCAAGTTGGTTTATCGGGTAGAAGTTGTAATGCCAATGCAGTATATTGTGCCTAGTCTTTGCATATAAGCTCTCATAGGTATGGCAGATTGCAAAATCTCAAAGGAATGGCTCGTGTTGCTGATGGAGCTTGAATAAGACTAATTCTTGGTTGGACTCCATCATCAAGTACAAAAAGAACGTGAAAATGCATGGCACAATCAACACATCAAGCTTTTCACATTCAAGGTAAATGATCTTGTCCCGTTATATGATAGTAAGTTCACTAATTTTCTGGTGAAATTTCATATGCATTGGCTAGGGCAATATATTATCAAAGAAATTACAGATGGAGGAGAAATTCAGTTTGTGAAGCTGAATGGAGAACCTTTTCTAGGAAGAGTGAATGGAAGCCGATTAGAGTTGTATAAAGGGGATCCTACACAATGAAACTATGACAGCAGGATAGTCTTAGTGCTCCAGGTAGTTGTGAGGGAGCATGGGACTATAAACTACACTGCCAGGATCAAAGGACTACATAGCAGGTGGGCTGCACGGCAAACAGTGAAGTTGAAACATATGAAGTTGTGCTATGGAGGGAGGCATTGTGCAACACAACAAAAAAGTAACCATTGGATTCATTATTCATGACTTAATAGCCAGAAGATGGTTAAGAGGATCGGATTGGTGGAATTTAAGGCCAAATTCCTCGAAGATTTTCCACCAAAAGAGCATTAATTGTCAAAATTTGGGGGGAACAGTCGTATTCAAATTCAAAACCCCCTACAAATTATGAATGCCAATCTAGCAGATAACACTTTGTGCCCTTAGATTTTTTTTTTAGCTATGTTGTTTGTCACCTATGAACCGATTGTATTGGGAGGATTTAGTTGTGACCCCTGCATTTGTTAATCTGTTGAAGTTGAATCAAAATTTCATTCTCGATAAAATTCTTGGACCGAGACCTACAGAGATTATGAGTACTAATGGTGATGCTACTTCTAAGGGAGCCGCCCCAGAAGTTGTGAGCATGGAAGCTCTAGCTCTCGTGCCTATGGCGCCAAGGTCACTTAGGTCGAAGCCTACCCCTAAAAGAGAAACCCAGAAAACTAAACCAAAGAAGGATAAGTAGAAAAATCTAGTACTAGTGTGCAAATCCCCATGAAGCATTCTGTAGCACAAAAACAAAAGAAAGACAAGAAACACAAGAAGGTCATCGATCTAGAGGTGGATGAGGGACATGGCACATAAGACATAGATGCTCAAGGAGTGGAGCCCATCACAAATCTTCTAGACCATATGATCTAAAATGGAAATTTGATGACTTGTTATGCTTACAATAACATTTCCAGAATTAAATACTTGAAACAGGTGTGTGATTTCTTTTAACTCTTTAAGTGCTTTAAGTCCATTTGTTTCTGCTGCTATTAAACACATATAATAGCCATATAATACAACAAATCAACACCAACACATAACAACAAATTTAATCTAGGAGTTCACCTGAATATCGTGGGCCACATCTCCTTGAGCTTTTGTCATCTTGACTTGGCTCTTTGGGATTATGGTAAAGTTTATTTTATAAGTTCCACACTTAACTCCAAAGCTTACTAAACTGAGCCAATGGGATTATAATACCATCTATATCCATTTCATGGTTGTCATCACTCTGCCAACAAATCTAAGCTCTATTAGACTTGATTCCTTAAATCAATGCTCTAAGCTACCCTGAGCTTCTTGATGGAACTAGCTCCTTCATAATTCTCTAAATGTCACTAAAACTTCATCTCCTATCTCCAGCACATATCAGACACTGAAAATATACTAAACATTTGCTTGAAATTAGCACTGCATCCCAAAACTAGGCCTTCCTCTGCAATTGGCACTGAGTTGCTTGAAACTTCCCTGTAGCATCTCAACCTTTAGAAGTATTCAAATGCTTTTGCAAATTTCTGAAATGGATTAAAAAGGCTCATTATAGTTAGGAATGGATGTTGTTTCACTGAGAAGGAGTACTGGTAGCTACTACAACTGCCTCCAACCCCAAGTGGCCTTGAGCTCCAAAATCTCCCTGGATGAAAATCTCTATGAAGGTGAGTTGTTCAGCTTCTCTAGACTGTTCCATTGGCTTCAAAAGGCTCCAATTAGCCTAGATAGCCTCTTGTTTCACTCTCTCTCTTTCTGGTCTAAAACTTCTCATGGAGTGCATTTAATCAATATCCCATAGGAATACTCCATCAAATTTGGTGAACTGCACCTAAATCCAGTTAAACTTAGCATATCTGCCTAAGTTTAGCTGCTCCGCCAAGCTAACCTTTAGAGGTGAGCTATTACAATAATTGTTTGGGTGCGCATATGAGGTGGTATAATCTCGACGATTAAGGATAATCCTCACCAGAAGCATTTCAAATAGCGGAATATCCACCATCGATCTATACTGCTTGATCTAATGGATATCACATCGTCCACTCACCAACTAACTCAAACAATCTCCACCATCGATGTGACCCGTCCAATCGAATGGCTGTCACACAATATCACAAAGATTCTTGCATGACTGATATCAGGTCGAGAGCATATGAGAAAAGCAGTTTTCTTGTGCTACGTGTCGACTGCTAAGGTTAATCACATGAAATCATAGAATACCATTTACAACTTTTTGTCTGTGTGAGATATTGTTTCCCACTTTCGGAATACTAACCACGTGCTCAATATGGAACTTAAAGAAAGACATTTAAGGAAAGGTTTAGCGCTCACCCCAAAAGGGAATATTCCAAGGAATATTAATCTTTTTAATATTTTCAAAAACCAAATTAATCTTGGTCAAATGTCAAAAAATTACAGTTTACTGGACTTTTCAAATTGCAATAACTCCTTCATACAGTATCGTTTTTTCAAATCGTTCACATCACCGGAATCAGGAAGACAAGATATATGTGGTCACTTAGGTTTGACACTCTTTCAAACACCTTGAATTTGAGCTATCACTAAGGTCATTGATCAATATTCGATCACTCCTCCCCATTAGGAATCTTTCAGACCCCAAAAGACTGATATACTGATCTGTATAGTGGATGAGAGTACAAAACCCTCTTATTTCAACCTCCATACACTTGCCTTGCATGGCTAGTGCCTTTGAACCAAAACTCTAAGGTAGTCAACACTTCCCTTCCTGGATGCGCTTGTCCTCTTGTTAAGAATGATCTTCCTTGAACTCATTCAGAATTTATGTTGAAAATTTTACAGTAGGTATCTGAACATCACTTCCTTGATCATCGACCCAAGGTGGCTCAAACAAACATGAGATTACATCATAAATATATGCATACTTAACTGAAATTTCCATATGTACCAATGAATGTATGTTTTGTTTTGTCAAGAAGTCAAACCACTTCTTACCAAGCTACTTCTATGGCAACTTTTGTTGTTGCAAATCTTCTTCTGATATCTTGTGAAAAACAACATAATGCAAAAAAAAAAAACAACTTGACGACATAAATTCACATCATGTGAATCATCATCATGTCTCTTAGATCCGGGTGTACAAATGATCGAGTAAATCACAAGCTAACAAAAACATACATTTTCAAACAACTGACTCTCCAAGTCAAGCACGTGAAAAGAGAACTTGATGATTCTTTTTCATAGTATAAATAATTCCACCTCTTGTGAAACACTTTATCATTATCTCCCTTTTTCAATCTTGGAGGCAAAATCAACTTTTCCAAGTCAATATGACATTTCATGCATGTTTAAACAAAGCAATCAACCTTCAAGTCAATTACACATACATGTTCAAATACAATGAAATCATAAACATTTGTTCATACATACCATTCTCATGCATGTATTCCATTCTTCAACTTTATCTCAAGCATAATCATAAGTAAAAGGTCCTCAGTGAAAGATACTCAATCATATGAAAATTTACTTACAAATCTAAAATGAATATAATTTTTATGCAATAAAGCGAGTCTCATACTCAACTTTTCCCTTCACCTTTTTGGTAAAACCCTAAAACTTGCATTCCATTGGCAAAGAAATGTATCAAATCAAAAGACATGCAACCTTTAATTGGATAAGAACTCTAACCATTTCTTACCAATCCACATCAATGGTGCTTCGTTTAACTTCACATTGACATCAAAATGTGAATTCTCCTGAAACACTTCAATTATGGAAACTTCCTTTCCATTCTTGCCATTCTCTTTTTCCACCTTCTTCAAATTTCATAGAAGAATTGTTGGATTCAAAATCCAACACTTTTCAGCAATATGTCCTTGCTTATGGACATAAATGCAACACATTTTCATCCTCTTTACAACATAATTTGTCTTGTCCAATGGACCTTTGGCTTCTTGCCTCCTTTTCTTCAAAAGTTTCCTGTATGTGGCCATTTGCTTCCAATATCTAGAAACACTGTGGTTAACCAAACCACAAAAGGAACATACAACTTTTTTCCAATGCTTATGTGGAAATTTACCCTGCTTTACGTAATAAAAATAAATATGATTAAAATCATATTTATACCTTCCTCTTTCACCTTTGTTACCTTCATGAGAAGGTGAATTCAATGAAGAAGTGGCTCCCTTCGGAACACCATCAATCTCTTCGATGATTTTAGAGCTTTCACAACTCCCTTGTTTGAGTGCATTCCTATGAACACCTTCTTCTTGCAAAGTATGTTTCAAGCAATTGCATTCCCCATGAATACAATCTTTACAAACTTGAGGTACATAACCTAAAATGAGACTCCTTCTAGGAACTGTTTTAGTTGCCTTCACGGTTTCTTTGGAACTTTCTCCATAAGATTGTTCGTAGCCAAGACCCAAATACTTAGGCCTTTCCTCAGCCATTATTGGCTCAACTATACCTCGTGCATGTTTTCCCAATCCTTTTCCTTCATGGCCCATTTTTGACATCAACTTGGACCGTATACCTCTTGTATGTTTTTCAAAAGAACCAACATAAACATTCTTAGAGGAAATTGAAGACAAACTAGGATTGTTTACCTCTTCTTCAAAATGATGTTTGACTAATGCTTCTTTGGAAACAACGAGCTTTGTCTCCAACTCATGCATCCTTTCTAGATTCATATTTTCAATATGAAGTTGGCTCTCCAGCTCCTGCAATTTGCCAAAAAGAAACTACTTCTCTTCCTTCATGGAATTCAATTGATGTCGAAGTTTTGTGCTGTTCCTTTCATCTTCATACATTTGTTTCACCATATCCATCATGATGGACAAGTCTCACTTCATGTCTTCATCAAAGAATCTTGTGAAGGAGGAGGATTTTGAAAACTCACTTGTAGAAGTTGTCATTATAAAAATGAACGAAAGAACTTCAACAAAATTCACAAAGCTTTCAAAGAATTAATGGCTATAGAGTCAAACTCATATTAAAGCATCCTTTTGCAAACAAATCCTCTTGTGCTTCAAGGGTTGATTTAAGGTCCTTTGGGTAAGGAGAATTCCTTCAACCCTTCATAAACTCAAGCAACAATTAGTTTACAAATAGTCAAGTAGTCAAATTCTTTATACTGTTTAAACACGTTTCAAGTCAAACAAGAAACCTATTGCTCTGTCAATGAAGCAACTTATTGATCTCTCAATCAAGCAACTTATTACTCTGTCAATCAACCAGCTTGCTCTTATAATCAAGCAACCTGCTCCGATACCACCTGATCTGAAATGGGGGTTTGATAACTTGTTATGCTTACAAGAACCTCCCATTGAGTTAAACAAATAAATGATCCTTATATATGACATTTTCATAATTAAATACTTGAAACAGGTGTGTGTTTTATTTTAATTGTTTAAGTGCTTTAATTCCATTTGTTTCTTTTGATATTAAAAACATATAACAACCATATAATGTAGAAAATAAACATCAGCACATAACAGTAGATTTAATCTAGGGGTTCACCGAATATCGTGGGCTACATCTCCTTGAGATTTTGTCATCTTGACTTAGCTATTTGGGATTATGGTAAAGTTTCTTTTACAAGTTCCACACTTAAATCCAACGGTTACTAAACTGAGCCAATGGGCGTAGAATACCATCTATATCCCTATCTGCTGTCATCACTCTACAAACAAATCTAAGCACCCTTAGACTTGACTCCTTCAATCAGTGCTCTGAGCTACCTTGAGATTCTTGATGGGACTAACCCCTTCAGAATTCTCTAGCTATCACTAAAAATTCATCCTATCTCCAACACATATCAGACACCAAAAATAGACTTAACATTTTCTCAAAATGAGCACTGCATCCCCAAACTAGGCCTTCCTCCATGGTTGGCATTGAGTTTCCTGAAACTTCCCTGTAGCATCTCGGCCATTAGAAGTCTTAAAATGCTTCTACAAATCCCTACAATGGATTCAAAAGGCTCCTTCTAGTTAGGAATGACTGTTGGTTAGCTAAGAACGAGTACTAATAGCTCCTACAACTGCCGCCAACCCCTGGTGGCCCTGAGCTCCAAAATCTCCCTGGATGAAAATATCTATGAAGATGACTTCTTCAGCTTCTCTAGACTGTTCCATTGGCTTCAGAAGACTCCAATTAGCCTAGCTAGCCTCTTATTTCACTCTCTCTCTCTAGTTTAAAACTGCTCCTAGAGTGCATTTAATCAATATCCCCTAAGGATACTCCACCAAATATGGTGAACTGCACCTAACTCCGGTTAAACTTAGCATATCTGCCTAAGTTTAACCACTCCACCATGCTAACCATCAGAGGTGAGCCATTACAATAGCTGTTTGGGTGCACATATAAGGTGGTATAATCCTGAGGTTTAGGGATAATCCTCACCAGAAGCATTTCAAGTAGCAGAATCTCCACCATCAATCTCTCCCATTCAATCCAATGGATATCACATCGTCTACTCACCAACTAACCTGAGTGATCTCCATCATCGATGTGACCCATCCAATTGGATGGTTTTTGTGCAATCTTGTGCAGATTGTTGCATGAATGATATCAGGTCTAGAGCACACGAGAAAACTAGTTTCCCATGCTACATGTTGACTGCTAAGGTTAATTGCGTGAAATCATAGAATAAAATTTACAGGTTTTTTTCCACGTGAGATATCATTTCCCACTTATGTTTAAGGAAAGGTTTAGCACTTACCCAAAAAGGCAATATTCCAGGGAATATTAATCTTTTTAATATTTTGAAAAACCAAATTAATCTTGGTCAAATGTCCAAAAATTACAGTTTACTAAACTTTTCAAATTGTGATAACTCCTTCATACGGTATCGGTTTTTTGAACCGTTCACAGTGCCAGAATTAGGAATATGAGATCTATCTGGTCACTCAGGTTTGACACTCTTTTGAACTCTTTGAAATTTGAGCTATCATTAAGGCCATTGATCAATATCTGATTACTATATCCCTCTGGGCAAGGGGAAGGCAAAGGTCACAAAGGATCTAGATTCAGAGAAATTTTCAATTTCTACACCCCTGCTTCCTAACAAGGTTCCATTTGAAAGTCTGCAGCTTGTGCAGATCCCACTACTAAAGATAGAATATTCAAACCTCACAAAGCATGCTAGGTTTCTTCACTTAGGAACAAACAAATATATGAAGCATGTTTACTACGCGGATTTGGGTGTTACCGCACTAGCAACATTGGAATGGATTCATAGTGTGGAGAATTTGGGATTATTAAATCAATTGTGGGTGCTCCATTATCACCACACCACTATCAACACAATTTCTGTGCACCAACTACTCACTCTGGTGCATGATGGGTGATTATGGCTGGGTTGGCCTATCCCCATCACTGACATGCTCAATCAAAAGATCACACATCTGCCATACGTGGGTTTGAATATATCAAAGGAGTTTGGTGGAAAGAAAAGAGGAAAGGATATGGTAGAAATAATGAAGAAGGAATTTGATCTCGTGAAGGAGGCACGAGGATATTCAATCACCTCCATAAATGACCCCGCAATGAAAAATGCCATGCAGATCTTAGCAAGGAAAGTAATGAGAAACTTTTGTGCAGAAGAAGTTCTGATACATGTGATCTCCCTAGCTGCACAGTGTGCGAAGGGCATACAGTTCAACTTGTCCAGGTACCTATGCCAATAATTCCTCACGAATTGCGATGAGGCTCAGGACGAGACCAAGCCATTCCATTATACTTGGTTGTTGCTCTCTATTATTTTGGTTACGTGGAATATGTCGGACGATGGCCAGTTTCCTCCGCTGGAAGAAGGATTACCAGAGGCAGCATAGTTCGCCTCCATGTGGGCTATAAAGAACCCCACGCGGATCACATAAACAAAAATATTTTGGGTCCTAATGGAATCTAGTCTCTTCATGGAAATTAACCAATGTCCAATGTTGTCCCCAACCTTGTACACGCAGTTGTTGGCCTATGCAAATTTCAAGGTCAACTTCCATAGAGTTTACATTCAAGTGTGGAAGGATCCACAACATAAATGGAATGACTTGCCATATTTTGTAATCAATATAGACATACAGGAGGTGATCGCACGATGGCCCGTTGAGTGGCATGCCCCCTTAGACTTAGATTCTGGAACCAATAAGGGCACGAGAAGTTTGGCAGTGCAGAAAAGAATGCAAGCATCCAAGTAGCCTGCAGAAAACCTGGTCATGCAGAGGAAGAAGGAAACCATAGAGAAGGCTCGGATGGAGAAAGAGCATGCTGCTAAGGATCAGGCTAAACATGAGTAGCATGAGTTAGAAAGAAGTGGAAAATCCCCTTCTCTAGAGACCGAGGAGGAATAACCATTTGAACAAAGAAGTAGAGGAGATGAGGGACATAGCACCCCGTTTCGTTTAACGAAGCGTGGAAAGGGGTAGTAGGAACGCCCCCGGAAAAACCATAAACCAGACAAGTTGAAGGGTGATCCCATGGTATTGACGAAGGACGATCTTGATCAGATCAGGGATAAAATAAGGGATACTACGACTGAAGTTTTGCAACAATTCGCGCAACAGAATATGTAGATGCTAGGGAGCATCCAAAAGGATATGGTCAAGATGCAGATCCAGGCCAACATGATACAGGTGGATAGTGGTCAAGAGAGCACAACACAAGTGAACCTAGACCCGGGGACAAGTCAAGCAGTGGAATTGGTAAGGACCCTAGATATTAGGACTGTTGCATTACCAAAATTTTCCCTTTGCGTGGAGTCAGTCGATGATCACATCATCATAAGCACACAAAAGAACATCGGGTTGAACATAGCAACGCTCCCAATGAGATTCTTCACACGGTGCATGGAAGGGTGACAGAGGAATTGAGAGCTTGGGAGCACTCTGCTCTTGATCTCATCAATGAATACAGGGTGAACAATGAATAGATGTGTTTCTAGAAGAAACAGGCCTTAAAAGTAAAAGAGACACTGCAGGAACTTCTCAACTGGAGTCCACAGTTGCATAGGTATGCAGAATAACACCTGAGCTTCACATCCCTAAAGATGTACAACCAAAAGTGAAGATCAGGAAGTTAGTCGCTGGTGTGCACGAATCAAAGGTAGTTCAATTTGAACTCAATATGAAAATAACTGAGCCGTAGTTAAAATTGTAGCCCACGACTCCACCTAAGGTCTGGGAGTAGTGCAGAGCCGCAATCAAAGAAGCGATGACCACCGTGGATGCCACAGTCACTAACTGTTTGACATTATTTGAGCAAGTAATGGAGTTGGTGACAACTCTACAGGAAGATCCAAACCTGTAAACATTGAATACAGAGGTCAAGGAGCTATAAAAGAAGTATGATGAAGTCAGGGCAACAATGCGCTCCATTACACCAGCGCAGTGCCTAGCCAAGCTATAGGAGCGGAAGCAGCTCCTCGTGTATGTAGAGGTGGCATAGAAGAAGGAGGCCTTTCTTCAGGCCAAATTGTATCCCTAGTTAGAGGAGGCTTACCAGGTCACGACCAAAATTTAGGAGAAGCTAATGGGCTTGTAGCAGATAATGAAGTTGGTCGTGGAAGGACTAGCTACACAGAATCTAGTTGAGGAGGTCAAGCACACAACCACTCAAAGAGCTATCGAAGATGTTGTAGTTCAGGTGTAATTGGGGGATCTTCGCAGCAAGATCACAGTGCCAGCCAAGTGACTCTAGGGCGAGTCATAATCTTTGTGTTAGGGGCATGTTGGGATGGGGTCCCTTGGTTCAGTTTTGGGTGTTAAAATAACCCCAAGTGTTGATGTATTTTTTGTAAGTAATGTAAAGTCTCCATAATTTAATGGAGTATTAGAACTGATAGTGAGAAGAAATGGGTCAAGTAGGAGAGAAAGGCTTTGCATCTGAGTGTGCAGAGACCTAGGTAGAATCTGCAGCTGAGTGCGCGGACCCCTATACCTAAGTGTGCATGGTATTCTCGAGTCTGTAATTTCATATTGAAGATCAATAAAGAAGATTATTGAATAATTCTTGTGTATATCTGCTTATTTTGTTTACTTCTGTTTGTGATATATGTTATGGATGAACAATGTGTTTATGAAATATTTTGATCTAATGATGCACGATTCACTTGAATAAGTCTTAATAGATGTACACGGTGCATGTTAACTACTTTCGTGAATAATGTGATGAATTCTATTATGTTTTCTAATTAACCTAAGTAGATCTGTGTGAATTCTAATCTAGAATTGTTCTCTGATGTGTGTAAGTGGATAAATCAACTGATAAGGGCCCGCAAAAGACGATCGTAGACCTGGAAGTTCTGAAGGCCATATTAACAGAGTTTCAGTACCGAGCCCTAAGGGCTTATTAGTCTGCACAAAGGAAGATCCAAGGCAC
This sequence comes from Pinus taeda, assembly GCA_000404065.3. Classification (NCBI taxonomy): domain Eukaryota; kingdom Viridiplantae; phylum Streptophyta; class Pinopsida; order Pinales; family Pinaceae; genus Pinus; species Pinus taeda. The sequence continues at coordinate 29,841 of APFE031061205.1, read as the reverse complement.
TAAAAGACATCACACTTGTCTCTGGATGCAGAAACTTGGTTCTTACATCCCCCCATACTGCTTCAGGTGAGACTGCAGCGTGCACTACATGGGTTGTTTCCGAAAGGGCTAGTAGTGTAGGGATTTGTTGGTTGTCACAACTAACTCTAAACCTAGGTTAAGACCCCTTAATCCAACAGTTGTATGAAAACCCTTATGGTTGGGTATCAATTATTCTCCCTCCTGTAAGAATAGGGCCTTAGCCTTAGGATTGACCACTTTCCTTGAGAACCACCATTCTCTTGTCCTAGGTATCCCTATCACTTTTGTGATAACTTCTTTTGTAACAATAATTCTTAAGCCCCTAACCAGAGAGTGTTCTTCAACTAAGGCTTGGGAAAATTCTAAAGTGACCAATTCACTGAAACCCTTTAATTTTCCAAAATAACTCAGCCATCCTAACCTTCGAAAAAATTCTAATGCTTCCTGATGTTGTTACAACACATTAGTAGAGGCAACTTTTTGTTTAACTATTGCTCCACCCATAGCTACTCACAAACACACTACTCAATAATGTTAAGAACTTGTTACATAGATGCATAAAAACACACAAATGCTTGCTCGGGGGAAAATGCCAAGGTGTTGGAATTACTGATGATGACTCCTCCTTATTACCAATTCAAAAATTTTAAATCAAAATGAGTTTATGAATGATTGCATTGCTATTTGGATGTAACAACACAAATAAGAAATAAATAAAAATTAATAATGATGAAGTAATATTGTTACTAATGGCGACGATTACATCAGTTTAAGTGTAAAATGTAATGGTGTTAGAACGTTCTAATCATGTAGTATTATAGCAAGGTGAGGTATGTATTAATTGGAAAAATAACTGGATTTCCTAGATCTAATCTGATTAGGAAAGGAAGCACATGATTAAGCAACTATATGTGCAACAAAAATAACTCCTATAACCTTACTTAATCCAAATCAATAAAGGAATTGAAATTTAATCCTGTAACATCAAGCTTCGACAAACCATCCAAACCTGAAACATCCCAACCATTAATCATTAAACTACCTATATTGTAAGCAACAAATCCATTATATCTTGACCCTTAATCCCTTAATACCTAACCCCTAATCCCTTAACCTGTAATCCCTGTACCCTAAATCCCATAATCCTCAAATCCTTATACACTTAACCCACAACACCTCAATTAATTAACTATCTAGGCACATTTGGCACTAAAAAGGGAGCTAACCAAGCAGGTAATTTAGGTACAGAAAAAGGAGCTAAACCTAACACTATCACTAGCATTATTTCTGAGGAAATTGATGGTGCTATTGTCGATGCTATTTACGATGCTACTTCTGGCACTATGTTTGACACTATTCACGATGCTATTATTACCTAAATTAGTGCCTAAATGTTTTGGACAAGGAAAGCAACACAAAAAATAGTGCCATCCAGACGAATAACACCAAAGTTTTCAAAAAATTAGAGAAAAATACACTAAAACAGTCTTTGGAACCAAAAAGGGGAGAAAAAAAAGGGAGCTAATCATAGGGATTTTTTGTAGTGCACAAATGTCTCATCCATGGATCAAGAAACTAATGATATTTGGTTGGTAGTGTGGAAAGTGTTGAAAAACTAAATCTCTTTATGACATCAATTGATATCAAGTTATTTTGGCTCCCACTATCAATGATGAAATGGAGTGGTGTCCCCTCCACCCACAGATTCTATGAGTGGAAGAGGTTCTCCCCTTCTTCAATCTCCTATGGTTCTTTTGGTTGGATTCTTATGGTCATATTGGTAGCACTATGCTTTGCAATGATGATCTAGTTTCCTTTATCCTATTATAAATTAGAATTAGATCGAGAGTCTATTTCATTTTGTTTAAGCTTTGTCAACAATGATTATTTCAAGTGGCATTCATCAATGTTGTAAAAAGGGCTTTTATGGAACTCATGGAACTTTCCAATCTCATTTTTTGCAATCCCATTACACTTGTTTTACTATAACTTGGGTTGGTTGTCTTGAGGTTGGATCTCCTTGGATCCCTTGCTTTGTGATTTAGGGGTACCTATTCTAGGCTTCAGTTGTAGTGGATCTATATACCCAAACTCTTGCTTATTTCACTCCTTCAATATATGCTCACTTTTGATAGCATATCGATAAGCAGCTCCCAAAGAGGATATTTCCAAGAAATCCATATCCATTTGGATGTACCTGTGTAGGTGACTATGGTACTTCAAGAGTGGGTGTTGCTATATCAATATTTGAGCACAATCTATGGAAATTATTGGTGTACTCTAGCACCTTATGGTCTCTCTCTTATCACAAAGTTGTTGTATTGGTCATAATAATTCCCTATAGGGTAGCATTCCTCCTTAAGGGAATAAAAAAATATCATCCCAAGTTATCCCTATATTGAACATAGTATACTCATCTTATTTGTGTCTCTCCAAATAATCTTCTCACCAATTTTTGACATGGGGAATGACTTTCAATAGCACAAAGCTGACCTTCTCATTATGGGAAAAAAAAATCAACAGAGTAATAGGCTTATAATAGATTTAACCATTTCTTCGGAGCATTTTCATTTTTTCTCCTTTGAATAAGGGGATATCAAATAAAACATGTACCTTGAAGGATTTTATTCCTCCAAAATTTCCATTTGTTGAAGGTGCATCGACCATTGTTTGTAGTCATTTAAGGATCTAAGAGAAATTTCCCATCATCTCATTCCTCTATCGCATGAGTGCTTCCTTGAGCAACAAATTGGTAGGATATCTTGCTCCATAATATCTCTTTTATTTTTCCATATGAGTTTGCTTAAGTTTGCAAGAGCGATCATTCCTAGCTGAAACTATCTTGAGACCCAACTCTTTGTACCCTGATCTCATTGGGGACACGCATTGAGAAACAACAAGGAACAAATTTCTCTCTAATATAAGTGATGTGGAGTATACAAGGAATGAAATGATATTTAGGAAAGTCAATGGAACAAAAAGATAAATATAACATAGATTACAAGAATGTGGTGGAAACCCAACTTTTATTGATAAATATTGTAGAATGTAGACTAGCCAAAATGTTGGCAATTATATCTAATCATAGAGAGATGGAGGCTACATACATTTGCAAAAGACACTGTAAGAGAGTGACATAATGGCCTTTTAACATAAATAATTAACCCTATAGGTCCAAAAACCTAACCTTAATATATTAAACACCAAAAGGCTTACATGCACCGATGGGGTCAATTCGCAAGTCAACTTTATGGGCTCATATCTCCTGCATATGATGTTTGTTTGGCATACTTTATAGATACTTGGAAAGGTTTATCTAAAAATTGCACATTCTGATTGGGGCCCATGCAAGATTCTACGGTTATTTTTTAGGCCTTTGTCACATAAAAAAATAAGTTTAGGGCATCAAAATAACCCTGGAAGTTAGGATCCAAAAAACTATTGAAAAACTACCAAAATGTAGATTTATGCTTTAAGCAAATGTAATAGGTAGGTGACCACCAATATCCACCTAGATCATAGAAAAATGGCCTATCGGAAGGTATTTTTTCTCATTATATTTTCTCAAGTAATCTCTAAAGAATGAATTTATTATGTAAATTATTTCTACACAACCGTTTGATACTAAGTAGAACCATATGGAATCCAAGCCATTACATTAGATATATCATCTTTAGAGATTTCTAATGTGTCATGGAAATGAGCTCAAAAGATTTCATGAAATGGAGTCATATAAGAATGAGCTAACTACACCCTTATGGGTATGGCCAAAGACTAGCTCCATCAGTTACATTTTCAAAGACTATAGGAGGAGAATGTCAATCCCCAAATCAAAGCAGTAGTTATGAGAATCCAATCAGAAGCTCTATGATAATTCTTCAATTTCTACAATAATTTAGAACTAATAATTCTAATAGCCTTCTAGAAAGATGATAGTAATTATATGATAATATTAAAGCACAAGAACCTCACTCACTAATTAATCTTCATGTAGGACTATACATAAACAAAATCTATATGCATTCAATAAGAAACCTAGGATTCGAACGGGTTGGGTTAAGATTCAAACATCCATTTTTATTATATGCAATACTTACATATGAGATTCAACTGTGGACAAGGGAAAGGAAAGGCGAATATGGAAAATGATAGAAATGTTAGATGGATTCTATGTTGAGGATACAACAACACAATTAGTCCCTTATGAATTTTAGAAATTTTCACATGGACCAATGTGCATATTTAATCTCCTCGGATATTAAGTTATTATACAAGGGACATAAAAGATATTAAATTGGGAGGTGATGATGAGGTATCTTATTGTCCTCCTCAATTGCACATTAAACCACCATTTTGACTCAAATGTGTTCTTTTTCATTTTTCATTTCCTCATTCTACCATGTTTTATGCCATTTATATACCACACTTAGCATGGTTGGATTATGGGTGAAATAATGAGTCTTTCAAAAGAAAATTAAAAAAAAATAAAAAATCATAATATGCTCTTGTTTGTTTTGAATGGATAATGTGTCTTTTTCAAATTTAAGGGACAAACATTTACTTCCATGTTAGAAGAAGGGTTGTAGAATTTTTAGTTAACATATAATTATTAAAATTTCTCATTGGAAATAGTTTTTGAAGAGTCTTTCCCTAGCATTGAGACATTCACATGAAAATGACAATTACCACTGATTTTTTCTACAATCATATAGTTGAAGAGGAACATAAACATTTTTTTGCGATCTTTTCTGAGTTGCATTGCAATATGATTTTGTAAATAGTTATTTTTTTCCATATTATTGTATTAAGTGTATTTTTCGTTTCATCCATATGGAATTTTGTCCATGTCACCACAAGATTGTTCGGCCTACTGGACCAAAATATAGAGCAAAGGACTCACAATTAGTTCAAATAGTTTTTGTAATTGGTAGTTGACATTTTAGTTTTTAAGAGAAATGTTCCTACTTTCCTCCATGCAAGGAAACAACCATTGGAAGTTACCAAAAAAATTGTATAACAGTTACCAATTTTTGTATAAAAATATGACGGAAGAGAAATGAAAAGGATTTGAGTGTTTTTACTATTTTTCTAACCTTGAATATAAAGTAAATACTAGTTTTGAATTCTAATGTGAGCAAATAAGTGTGTATCTATTTGATCACAATGAAATATAGTGCAAGGGCCACTCTACAACCATCATGATTTTTATTTTCTTTCTATTTTCTTTCTAAGTTGTGTATTTATTTTGTTATTTGTGCTGTAAAATATATTCGTTATAATAAGTTCATATTTCTAGTGTGTTTAGGACATATTTCATCTAAAGAGAAATTTCTTTAGCATGATTGTGTAATTTCAAGACAAGTTATTATATAATGTTGTGGTTAGCCTTCTTTTGATTATTGTAGCTGTCAATTTTATTTATGTTTTGACTTTAACCTCATTTTATAGTAGCATTAATATGAACTATAATTAATTTCTATATCATCATTGTAGTCTATTTCTTGAATAAATTTATCCATTGTTATAAATTTAGTTCTTGGATGTAATTAGTTTTTGTTTGAGTAGTTGTAATTATTTTTTGTAGCAATAGATAATTAGTTTATATTATAAACTAGCTGTAAAAATAAATAAATTAGTTTCATAATTGTACTTGCTATTTGTTCTTTTTAATTACTCAATATGGATCACTATATGTCACCTAATTTTCTATCAATTCTATATATAAATTCTATCTATAATATATAAATTTCTTGTTACCAAATAAGAATTTAGGAATTTCCACTCCAAAATTGCATATATAATGAGTATTTCTAGAACTTACAATCATAGATTGATATTTGAAATAAGGATTTTCTTGTACTTTTTATGAACCTATTAGAATCAACAAAATTAATGAAATTGAGAGAAATGCATAGTTTTTAACTTATTTTCTTATTCCAATTTTAATAATTGTTGGTCATGTATTAAAAGGTATAGACACAACAATAATACAAAAAACCGAAATTTTAGCTACACTATTCCTTTGGCAATGGATAAAAAGGAACATAAAGGTGACAATCCATTGTAATAGTTGTTGTGGATAGTGGGCATGATGTGTGGTTAGCCTTATATGTTTGAAATAGAGCGTGGTATTTGGATTTATAACTGGAATGCGAGATTATTGTTTGGTTGCCTAGGGATCTACATGGAAGATTAGAAATTATGGAGGTTGAGGTTTAAAAGATGTCTCTTCTTTGAATGTGTTAAAAAGTAGGATGAAAGAAATGAAAGGATCTAGCAACCTACAATGGAGGTTGAGGGTTGGTGAGGTTTTTGGGGATGCCCCAACTTTGAACAAATTGAAGAAGAGGGTAGGTGATCCACTACCCAGGCCTTTATTGGAATGGGATCTACAGGCTCTAAAATGAACTCTTCATATTTTAGATAGTTCTAATGTAGAATCTAGATAGAAACAACCATAACTTGTATTAACAAAAAGACATGAAAAATTGTCATAGAGAAGAAACAACATTTCACTTGTAGGTTTTAACCCCATACAGAAATTCCCTGCATATGAATTCTAAAACGCAGAAAATAAATAATGTGAGAGCAGAACACATAAAACACATATACACAGAGATTTTCCCTTGGATCACAAAACCGGGACTACTAGATTGATTTTTCATTATGTTCCTTTCAATGTTACAATACATATTTATACATGCCGAAGCATCCAATACCATGGACCGAAAACCATTGCATCCAAAAAACATGTGCAAAAATCATGCAAAAAACCATAGGTGGGTCCGCCCAACCTAACATAGGGTCCAAAACCAAAATTTTCAAGGTTGTTGCCCCAGACTCCATAAAGTAGGGTTACGGGTACCCTTCAAACCCCCTGTTAATGACATGGAAAAAATATAACACAACCCAACATCACTCTTATTCACATAAACAAATATAGTAAAAAGAAGCACCAATGTTTACAGAGTGGCATAAGTGGCAACCCAACTATAAACTATATAAAAAACTAGATAAATAAACATTTAATATAAGAAAGTAATATTATACTTAAAATATACCATTACTCAACTTAAAATAAATCTTTTAATTTAAAATATTAACTTACACACTAAACTTTTGCTATAATTAATAAATAAATAATATAATAATTAAACAAAAATATTATAATTAATTAAATAATTTAAAATTATATATATATATAAACAAATTTATAAGTTTACACTAAAAACTTTAAATATATTAATATATAAAAATATATAATATAATTAAATGAAAAACTTAAAACGAAACTCAAATACAAGATTACAATAAAAAATAAATATAATTAAAATGTAAACTTCATCATTGATTCCTCAATCACCTAAAAATGAAATTGCTAAACGTCTTTCCAAAACCTATATATTTATTACATATATTAATAATATATATTTTTTTTTATAAAAAAATATTACACTTATATTAATGATATATCTTATTTTCTCCGTACACTCTATCATGCCATTTCTTTGAATAAAATTTTCATATTCCACTAATTTGCCGGGTATGAATATTATCTTATTACTGGTCATTTCTCACCTAATTCACATTCCCATGTTTAAAGAAAAATATGTCATACAAGAAAATTGCTAAAACATATCTATTTTTTGGTTTTAAAATTTATTTTATGAAAAAAATATAAATATTTTAAAAAAATACATTATTATTTTAGAATTGTTTAATATTAATTAAATTTAATAAATATAAAAAATATATGTAAAAATTATTTAAAAATTATAGTTGTGTATTTATTGATACTGATGATATTGATAAGAAGAACATTTATTAGTGATTATAGTCTATTAAATCTTGAAAATATAAGAGATAAGTTTTAAAAAATTAAGAATTATTTCTAGGTTAAAAAATATTAAGAAATATGTATGAAGATTTTTATAGTTTTAGATAGTAGTATGAAAAATATTTTGAAACTTTAAATATAATTGTATTACAAGTTAGACAATATAACATAAAGTGTTTTTCATTTTCAGTCATATTAACATCACATAGGTGAGAGGCTTTTTTATTCCATTGTGTTTTTGGAATTAATTAATATTTAATTTCACTATGGAGTTCCTGAAAATTGTTCTTATTTTAGCAATGTGTGCTGTCTTCTTTATACTAGTCTCGACATAGAGATACTTTTGATTTTTAAGATTTGGGTTGATCATCTTCTTCTAATATCTTATTTTCCTTTTTCATTCTAAAGCTTTTTTGACCCCACATTTTCTCCTTAAATTTTATTCTTACTTTATAGAATTATCTCCTCCTTTATCCCCCAAAATTATCTCCTCATTTATCCTCCAATGGTTTAGTCAAGATTACACCCTTATGCCATCCCCATTTGAGCATAAGGACATTTTGGCTAGAGATAAAAGCAATTTTAGGAACTCTTTTGTATTCCATGTTGTTTAACCTCGTCTTATAGAATATAAAACCTCATCTTATACAAGATACCTAGTCAAAGCCATTTTTCCTATGGGGAAAATGATTCCTTGAGTAAAAAAGAAAGGATAGGATGGATTTACTTTAATCTTGAGATTACAACTTATAACTTGTTTTCGTATGTGTTCTATCTTCATCTAAGACTCTTTGAAGGCACTACATCCTTAAACCTTACCTCCATATAAATAACAAGGGTGATTAGAGTCTCAAAGAGGGGTTTTTTTAATCTTCTTCTTTCTTTCTTTGTTCACAAGAGGGAAAACCTATCATAACTCAGTTGTCAAACTAGCAGTGAGGACAACCATCTCTCTTTGCTAACCGTGAACCCAAGCTGACTCATCACCATTAATAAAAGAAAACCGTGCACCTGGAATAACCCACTAGTGGTTCGTAAGGGGGCATGCTTTCTCTCATGCCATATGTCTTTGGGTCTTCGATCGTTAACCTATTTCCTTACATCCAAAGAAGACAAGCTCTTAGCCAAATAGAAACAATTTTTTGATATACTTCAAACCTATTTTTTAATCTTATATCCAAAAATATATTCATTTAAAGTTGTTTTTAAATCTATAATATATTTTCTATCTTTCATTTATTTTCTTCAATAATATAATTGTACTTAAACTTATATAAATATCAATATTCATATATTAAATTTTAAAAAAAAATCGAAAATTTAATAATTCACAAAATAAATATATATATATATATATATATATATATATTATATATATATAACGATTATGCTTCCCAATATTCAATCTCACATGTGTTTACTTACAAAATTGATATAGTTATTCTTTTCTTCTTTGGAATTAGAAATAATTTTTGCAATTTTATGTTCTGACACACATTTTTTTTATTTTATAAATAAAATCTAAATTATATATATTTGTTCCACGAGCCAACACTTAAAATAAATAAAAAATATTTTATTTTCCAAAATATTTTTTATTTATAAAATAATATAAACATATATATAATATTAACCATTAAAATTTAAATAAATAAATAAAAATATTTAAATCTTTAATTTTATATATGTAGATGGACAGGTGGCATGATGTATGAAGGAATGATTTTTTTATATTTTATTGAACAAAAAGAAATTAAGTATACTTGGGTCTGGGCAAGAAATCAAACAATATGTTTTTTTAATTCTTTTCAGAAAAAAATTATTATCACATTTTTAGGATCTAAATATTCAAAGCTAATAAACAAACCAACAAAGCTTGCACTTAACAAAAGGACAAACTAAAATTGATGGGAAATAAATTTCACATTATATACCATGACTTAGATATGAAAAAGTTCATGGAGTATATGTTTTCAATTCACCCAAGTTATGGAATTATGAGGAATAAATTTGATTTGATAAATAGCCTCCCACTCATAAATTCATCCTCGATTAACTCATCTATATGAGAGGAATTCATTCCAAATGGTAGTAGTGTCATTCATGTGGAGGATTGCGGACATCTAGAAGGCCCCGTGCCTCCTTGTACAACATCCAGAAGGCATCCTCATGATAGGTCTGAGATCATTTATATCCCCTGTGTGCACTTTAAGCTCATATCTATTGAATTTATAGACTCTATGCCTCCACAGATTGGGAGGATGGCTTTCATACGAGTGATACAAAGCTCACCTTACTTCTGTAGGATGGGAATTAATGACCCAATTTTCATTGCCCTCTACTAAAGGGAGGTGAAGGATTGTAGGATTAATATCTCCTTTCATTTCTATAATGATTGGGAGGATCTTTTGAGCTCTCGGGCTCTTGTTGAAGGGTATATGAAAAGGTTTATGTTGGTTGGCGTGGAATTGATGTTTTCATATGTGCTCCACCACCAAAATCTATCAGTGCGCCAAGGTTGTCAATATATAGAGGACACCATTTGTTCGGGTGGATTTTTGGGAAATAAATTGAATTGCAACTAGCATTCCTCACTTCTATGGAGAAAATGGGTAATTTCCTTCCTCTCTAGCCCCTTTATCTTATACTTTATCATTCCATGGAAACATCTTAAGGAGTTGGATTCTCCAACATTGTTTTATTCAACTCACGTTTGGGGTTCAAGCACTGCAATAGCTCAAAACAGACTTTGGAATTGGGGGATCTTCTAAATGGACAATTCCAATCATGATGAAGCAGGAGAGGGGCCCTCCAAGTGTCCCTTATGTCCTCACCTTCCTGTCTAGGAGGAAATTGAATCACAAATTATGGTACACATGATTCTCCATATTTCCATCTTAGTAGCAGATCAATCTGAATGTATTCAAGGACTAAAGTCTCAACTTAATATCCAAATTGACGAACTTGATGCACTTCACAGCCTGGTGGATAACCTCTTGGCATATTCATCTGCACAAGACTCGTCTCCATATGAATAAATTGAATTAGAATTGGTTGCAACCAAGTCTAGAGACTCCAAAGTTAATGAATGAATTCACCATGTAAATGTGTGATCCTATGTGGGAAAATTTTCCAAATTTATAGTACATATTCTAGGTTAGACCTCTGTATGGGATGTTATCACAAAGTTTAGATATTTTTTGGATATAATTTATCCCAAATGTGACTCTAATCCTCAATCTCTTTCATAAATTTGTATTTAAGACATAATAGAAACTAAACCCCCACACACTTTAATCAAAATCAAAATAAATAGATTTTAAAAATATTTCATGGGACAAGTGTAAAAATAAATAAATGAAAAGATGAGTTATGTGTTTCAAGACACAAGGATGGCACTAAATGAAATCAATACACATTAAATGTATAAAAAAACAACAATAATAACATATAAAACATGTGACTTGTTAATTTTATTATAAATTGGGTAGTTCCCAATAACAAGTTTAATGCTTGATTTTGTTAATGAATTTTGAGATTGTTTGAATCACATATTAAATTAAGACGGATAAATTTTGATAAGATTGTGTTATTTAAGTTTAAAATATTTATTTTAAAATATAAATGGATTCTCTTTCATGAGTGATTATTCAGACAAATTAACGATGATCTCTTGCACATCAGTATACCACTTCTTATGGTCATGTTTTAAGGACAAATGTTAAGGATTAATACAATGTCTTAAGAGGGTCATTGTTGATGAGGAGGTAGATCATTTTAAATTACTCGGAGGGGATTGAATCAATGTTTATTTCCAATTAGTTATTTTTTTTATCTTCAGAGCGTTAAATTCATATTAACATTAAATTAACATCATATCACATAAACAATAAATAACACTATTCAACAATGCATAAACATCAATATAATAAACAAAAAAAAATTATGTGGAAACCCTTTCGAGAGAAAAATCACCAAATGCTTATTAATATTTGACTTCAATTATTTATGTCAATAGGAAGCTCCAACTTCCAAAATTTTCAGCTCCAACCTGAAGGAGGATCTGACACCCTCTTTTCCAACTCCGATTGGAAGGACACTCCAACACCTTGTGCAAGCTCCAACCTTCCTTAGCACAATCCTACCCACCCTGAAGTGTTATTGAGCTCCAACCTCAAGGAGACCCAATTCTATTACATTGCACCACCCAACCATCCTACTCAGCAAGTTTGCATTCACTCTGAAGCCTCGAACCTTCAACTTACCACAACAGACCATGTTTCACAAGGATACACCAGTGCTCGATATCAATACGAAAGAAACTTTGTTGCTTTTGTTCAGTATGTGTATCAATAGCAAACACTAACAACTTCAATGCTCATCTATGCAATAGTAATCAACATGCATATTAACCAAGTACCTTGTTCTCTCAATAATGCCTACCTACATCAACCTTTACATAAAACCTCTACTCAATATATCTTCGCATTGAAAATCATCCTAATATCTCTTTACAAAACACATCATCTTGTCATTAAACATATATCACTTTAAACCCTAGCTCTTATTAGCTACTTACACAAGCCAATAATACTGCTCAATAATTTTTGTCAAACCCTAACTCAACAATAACAATCCATTCATATTTTTCTTTCTACAAGACATTATGGAAGTTTGCCCTCAATACATATCTTGGGCTACAAACAAGCACATTCCCTATTGTAAACCCTAGCTTTCCAACATATACTGATTGTATCAATAGTGGCAAAAAATAACATCAATAAAGACAATTCAGTTCTAGCAATATAGGATCAAAACATCATGCCTCAAAACAATCAATGTGCAACCATTATCAACAAATGTTTTCTTATATCATTGAATCACAATTTCTCGTTCAAACAATTAATATTGTCAAATTGTCACAACAATACTCCACCATATTAATCAATACTCATAGCAGCTTTACACTCAAGTAGTCAAACATACATCAATTCACCAAGATGTTGTTAAATCCTAATTCATCAAACATGCATCAATGCCAAAACAATTATGCTCAACTAGGCAATAGTGTCATGTCAAACCCTAGCTTCTTGTTGATATGGATATAACTAATACTTATACAAAAATTTATCAAATTATGTCATATGATGATGACAATGGTAAACATGAAAATGTCACTATAGTTTTTCAACAAATCAAAATAGACCCTATGGAATACTGATGTAGGCTTCCAAAACTATTTCCAAATGATGCAACAATATTAGCCCAACTTCAAAATTCAATCAATTTTTGAAGTGCCAAATAAATTCATAGCTTAGGTGTGCTAAATTATATGCCTAGTCATATCTACTTTGAAGTTCTACTCCACATACATTAGTACCTTCTTACTGCTAAAGATTTAAATCCTTCTCTATATGTGACAACTAATAATGATGGAGATACAAGTGCCCTAAATTTAGTGGGATCACAAGTCTATGCTTTAGTAATATTCAAACCTTCAATTTCAATATTATATTATTTAGATCAAGGTTTCTAGAAAATATCAAAGTTTTTGCTCAAGATTGACCACAAACATAAGCCTCAGAACCTTAGAAGGGCTTTGGTTAGGCCACTACTATACAACAAATATGTCCTACAGAAGGGTTGTAGACATACCCTTCATATTCACTGTCAAATTTCAAACTTTCACAAGCAAAGATGCTCAACAATATCCTATAAAAAGTTATACCAAATCTTACTTCTACAACACGAGTTACTTCAATTTGTAGGCAAGATTCTCAAGGGAATACTTCAATCACAATCCAGATTCATTGTTATTTGTTGTCACAAATGTCCAAATTAAAGCCTAAGATTGGTACTTTGTATTAGCTTTGTTCCCTTGAATTATCTCAACAAACATTCTTAGTAATAATGAGATGTGCCTAAAATAATTGTGCCTTACAACCTTATGTCACTGATTTTTTTTCCAAGAGGACCAAGAAGATGTATGCAATGATTTGTTTGAATGAGGATCCCAAATCAATTCCTCCAACTTCAAAAAGCCTAACCATGGTTGCTCTCTGAAATGAAAAATTCTTCTGTGATGGAGGATTGAATTAAACCTGAGCTTTACTAAAAGAAATTCAATGGTTTGAATCACAATTTAGTGTGCAAAAATATTTTACAGGACTCAAAATATTAGGGCAAAGTTTGCAAAGAATTTAGGGCTCACACAACAGATCAAAACAAAAGGTGAAATAAAGCTAGAACATGGTTGAAATAGGTTGGATTCCAGAGGATGAAACCCAATATATATCTCTATGTTCAAGGCTAATCCATTGTATTTTTGAGGGTCGAATGTTTCTAGAAAGAGATGATGATTTCTCCCTTAATCTGCCTTGAATCCTATGTGCAAATTGCTAAGGGATTTTCTGGGAATGAGGCAACAGATGGAAATAGTTGAATATCTTGTACATGCATGGGATGTTCAAGTGCAGGCATTCAGGATAGGAGCACATCTGCTTGAGATAAAATTATAAGACATATATTTCTTGACAAGTCTACTTAGACGAGGTTCCCCCATCTCTTTCACAAGTATGAGAAAGGAAGGAGAAACAATCAAGGATTATGTCGCCACTTATTGCAGGCCTTAAGCCCAACTGACCAAAGATGGGGAAATCAACATAAAATATGTGGTTTAACTGCCTCTATGAATGATCTTGTTCATTACATGGGGGCTTCACTAGGGGAGCAATACCCTACCACGTGGGTTCATATTGGGGGATATTTATTTAAGAAAAAATGACATAATATATTGGGGGATATATAGGGGGTAGAGGGTTTTTGTATTGGCAGGTATAATAAATGGAGCCCAAAGTTAATGAAAAAATATAAAGGGGTATCAAAAATGTTAATGAAAAAATAGATACCTACAATATCTAGTGAAAGTATGGGTTTTAAATTTGGAAGGTGTATTGATTGGGGGATAAATAATGTGATTTTTAGAGGAATTTTCCAATATGTACTCAAATTAAGGGTATTGTTTAATATGACACGAACGCAGGTGATATGTCATAGGTTCATTGAGTGAAGCCCCCATGGTTCATTATCACCATATTGGAGGGTAGATCAACACTACATGTGGCTAATAGGTCATACATGCAGTATGCTATAGAATGTATAGACCCAGTTGTCTTCAACTGGAGCAAGGGAGTGTTGGCCAACATGAAAGAACAATTGAATAACGAAAAATATGGGAGACTAAAGACATTTTTCTATGGAGCAATATTGGTCTCTTTTTCTCTTGAGAGGATTCCACTACTACGACATCAAAATATCTCACTCAAGCCCATTAATGCGAGAGTTCCATGGATGAGAAGGTGGATAGATCTCATGTCCCACCATGTAGGTCCATCATCCATGAGCTTGACAACAGTTTATTCAGATGGATGTGCATGTAGTTTATTATGGTAGATGATTATCCATTCGCAGGGGAGGATTTCCACAGAGACCCAGAGCTCGTACTTCCTAAGGGAGAGCAATAGGGTGCTATAGGTAAGATATTTTGACCATTTTTTGATTTTGAGTTTTACAATTTTTTGTGTGTTTTTTTATGTTTCTGAGACTAAATTATCAATTTTTACATGCAGATATTGGACCCGTTCCACCTGTGGGTGTCTCATATCTCCAACAAGTAGGAGAACAATAACAGGAACCAACACTAGTATAGGTTGTTGTAATAGGATGTGAAGTACTACAGGATCTCAACATAGCAGAGACCCTCACAAGGGTAGAGCATCATATGGAGGGGTTGACACATGGTATAACTAAGACCACAATCGACCAGTTTCCTACACAATTACAACGACATACTATTGGAGTGTTAGGGCATATCGGTCATCTACTGTGCAATATAGCTTATGCAGTGGCATGTTATCATGAGCATTGTGATTAGTCTACTAGGAGGCATACTGCCATATTGGCATGTATATTTCTGGATATGATAGGTCGCGTGGCCCTATGTGTCTCAGGCACAAATTTTGTTAAAACAAACATATATATATAACTATCTTCATTGTTTACTATGTTTCCATTATCGCTTTAAACTAATGTGATTTGTATTGAAATTATTTACAGGTGTCGCAAATTTCTATCTAAAACATTATTTGCTAATGGATCTGTCAGTGTATTTGGATTTCTATAAATGTGTTGATATTAGATATAATCAAAGTGTTTTTCTAGAAGGCAAACCCTTAAGAACATACGAAGGATATTTGGACTTCTAACTGAGTAGGCATTAGTCAATTGTAGTACTATGAGTTGTGAGTCCAATTTGATAACTATACGATGAATACCATGTGAAATAAAATCATATAGTAGTTTTATCACCATGTTATACTCAATGATATTATTGGTAGAGTGACCAAGACAAATACCTTGTAGACTCACTAACTCACCATCTAGAGAGAATATGGCCCATGCTGCGGAATATAGGTTCTGAGTACTACAACTAGCACCGTCAACATAACCAAAAAATGGTTCCAAGGATGTCAACATATGTAAACCAAATTTAAATGGAATTAAAAAAAATCTAAGGAAATTTTGAAGGAATGCACTGCAAACACACTCAAGACACCTATATCCAACATGTAGACAGTGTAATACACCAAATCAAGCATAGTATTTTTTAAGGTACATCCTATTTCTAGGCTACACCAATGGATCTCCATCAAAATCTACTAGCCTATAGGCCCCTTTGGCAAGAACATGTTTGACAATATATGGACCTACCCACATTGGCTCGAACTTTCTTGATCCTAACTTATCATACTCTTGATTGTAAAGTAGAACAAGGTCTTCTTCCGTGATCCAAAATGGATCTAGAATAGACTTCTAAGTCTAAAAGTGTTCCTCACAAAGGAAAATGAAAGTCGATGGATTCTCTTTAATAGTCCCATTGCATAGATTTTTTTAAGCTGAATCTAATGCAATTTGAATGGGTTAAAATGGACTTCGGGTGAAGAAGTTATCGCAGAAAGAAGATTTCCATTGTCCTTTGAAAAGGAGGCAAATCTTTATGAAAATGGGCTTAAGGCTTTATATGCATTCCTTAAGGAAATCACATCAGAGAAACACAAAGGGCAGACTTAGACCAAAGGCCAGACAGAACCCTGATCAGCGATCTCCGATACATCACATCGGAGGTAGGCCTACATGCGATATCGAAACCCCAGGTGAGATGATTTGTGATTGTGGCGAAGCAGCAAGCGATGATGCTATCAATGATATATGTATATATATATATATATATATATATATATATATATATATATATATATATATCTATAAGTGATTTGGCTACAGTCAAAGGGAAGACCCCTGGGCCGTAGCACTACAATATGTCGATATGCGACCAATGATAGCATCGATGCGCGGGGGCCGATAATGATACGTCGATATCATTGATTGGCAATTGGCGATCGGTGATCCTCGATACAAGGGCCATTGACATGCAATATGCAATTGCGATATGCCGATAAATCATGGACCCGATGGGGATTATCAGCGTGATTTCATAAGTTTTGAAAGATGGAAATCTTGGATTTCTATGTATTTCTTGTGTATTGGTTTTTTTGGCCAACACGCCATGCAATTGCAATTTACGATGGAATAGTTGACCTAATAGGATTTTAAGTGAAATCCTATATTATTTGAAGTTCGGTTAAACACCCATGATGGGTTTTTTAAGCGGTTCCTGTGAATTTTCGATATTTTGGCTGTTACAGCCAGAGGAAGGTAAAAATGATTGGGTCTCCCACACCGACAGTTCCTTTCCACTGTGAATGGATTCTTGTGGCGAAACAGTCGGGTTTTCCATGATGGAGGATTGTAACGATGCCTCACAAATACACAAAGAGCTTAATTGACGAGTAGCAAAGAGAGCCTAGAGTTGTTCGATGTCACTGGAAGGTTACTAAGAGTCGCTTGGAGGTCGAGTGAACTACATAGGTATGCAAAGGCTGAGAGAAGCTCAAAGAGAGCCAGAGCCAAAGCCGAGAGCTAGAGCCATAGCCAGAGCTAGAGCCAGACCTGAGAGCCCGAGCCAAGAGCTAGAGCCAGAGCCAAAGCCAAAGTCGAGAGCCAGAGCCAAGAGCCAGAGCCAAGAGCCAGAGCCAAAAGCCAGAGCCAGAGCCAAGAGCCAGAAAGCCAAATAGCCTAGGATAAGATGGTATTTTAAACCCATAGGTTTGATGTAAACTAATGGAGTTGAGTGTGGAGCTTGTAAAATAATTTATGCCTTAATCCCAAAGAGCCTAGTTGAGTTGACTAGAGCTTAAGGAGACGTAGCCCAAGAGGTTTGGATGAAATCCATATTATATTGTTGTTATGTGTGATGCTTATTTGCTGCACTGTTTCACTGTTATATGTTTTTATAGCAGTTTAAGAAAATCAACTTAAATCACATAAACAGTGTAAAAACAAACACAAGCATACACCTATTTTCAAGCACTTTTTAATTCCACAATCAGTTAATCATAAGGTCTTGGAAATATTTAAGCTTTGGAGTGGGAGAGGTTCTTGTAAGCTTGACAAGAAACATTTAGTGCCCCATTTTAGATAAGGTGGTATCAGAGCCTAAGATTGATTAACCCCACCTTCAAAGAAGGTTATATCAGAACTGGTTGTACTAGAGCAGATGGTATCATGATGTAGGTGGTATCAAGGGTGGATGCTTGTTTAAAAGGTGTTTAAATAGTTAGAGGTTGATTGTATGCTTGTTTGTGTACTGATTATTGTTTTATTTTGCTGAGGTGAAGGGAAATCTATTGATAGTTTAGTCCAGGAAAGGACAAAAAGGAAGAAGGTCTGAAGGCATTCTTCTTATCCCAAAGGACCTCAATGTTAGCAAATTATGTATTATGAAGCAATGGAACACATAAAATATTCCAGAAATATAAACACAGAAAACACATAAAACAAGATAGACACAGATATACGTGGTTCACCCAGTTTGGGCTATGTCCCATGGAGAAACAGCCAGTCCTTCTTTTATTATATTATCCAATAAACTAAAGAGATACAACCTACATCAGATCTGTTGTAACACCCTCTTCGCTCTCAATCTCCTCTCTCTTCCTCACTCAGAATACAGATATGATATAGAGGAAATAAAATTCCCTCATATATAGTGAGGGGTTGCTTTCTAGGGAAAAAAACCTTAAATTAAACATAACTTATACTATCAAATCATCTGCCTAATGAATGGCCCAGATTGACTAGAAATTACTAGACTTTTACAAGGAAATTTTACATGTATTTTTAGCTTCGGGGGCATTGCCCCTGAACCCCTACAGGGGGACCACTGGCCCCTAGACCCCCCAGCCATGGGGGATCAGCCCCC
>APFE031061185.1:0-16288 GCA_000404065.3 Pinus taeda | reverse complement strand
ATCACAAAATTCAAGGGGAGCAATGTCACATAATACCTCATCTGTGAAGGTCTTGATGTTGTATGGAAGGTGACACTGCTAGCTCACGTGAATATCCCATCCTTGGTGAAGCCAGTCGATGGTGTACAATTGTGGATGTGTTGTGGTCGGTAAGCCCAACTGCTTCACAACCCCTATCGAAATGGGGTCCTTTTGGCTCTTGCTGTCAACAATGATCTGTAGTAGGGATCCCTTTACCCACATCTAGGAGTGGAAGAGACACTCCTCATCCTCTGGATCTTCAAGTTACCCCTTCTGAATCTTCATGGTGGCAACGGCTGCATTGGGTTCTGCATCAATAATCTACTTCCCTTTGTCATTCCCCTTGTCGGTTTTTGACTCAGAGTTGGAACATGCATTTGATTCTAAAACCTTTAGCTCAACCATTAGTGACTACTTAGCCTGACACTCACTTGTTTTGTGAGTGGAGCTCTTATGGAGATCACACCATTTTCCCATGTCCTTTTTCAGATTCATGACATTGTTCTTTGCTTACAGCTTTGGTGGGTTGTCTTGGGCCACCCTCCCTTGGCTTTGTCCTTTGTTCTGTAGTTTGAGGGCACCTTCCCTTGCTTTGGATTCATAGATCCAAAGTCTCTCTTCTTCTGTTTAAACTTTTTCTGGACCTTGACATCATATCGGTATACCCTGCTAAGCGAGGAGATGTTCAGGAATTCTATTTCTTCCTAGATGTACTTGTGCAAGAAGCTGCAATATTTAGTATCAAATGCTACTCTGAATCCTTGGTACCCAAGTTTGTGCGAAGAATATGGAAAATATTGGTAAACTTCGGCACATCTTGGTCACTTCCCGACCGCAGCGTGGTCCACTTTATGTATTGATCCTCATAGCTTCCAACAGGGTAGTACTGCTCCTTGATGGCATCGTAGAATGAATTCCAGGTGGGTGCAGCTGAAAATAGTGAGCTGGTACTTTCATGCTTTTGGTCGTAGTAAGTCTCCCGACAGTCCTTAACATGGGGAGCTGCTTTGAGAAGAGCAAAAATAATATTTTCCCCATTGGAAAAAGCATGAACAAAAAAATAACCCTCTAGTAGATTTAACCATTTATCAATGACATACATGTCTATATGACCCTTGAATATGGGGATTTCAAAATTAACATGTACCGTAAATGCTGTGGCATGTCCAGAGTAGCTGCGGGGAGCCCATGTGTCATCCCTTGGTAGCCGCTGAAGTTTCTATGCAAATTTGTCCATCATCGCATTCCTTTGTGACTCGAGGGCTTCCTCAAGCAAGATTTTGATAGGATCTCCTGCCACCTCATCTTTCTTTTCATCCGCCAAGGGAGGCCGTTGAGTTTTACGAGGATGGTATTGCAAAGGTTTGACCAGTTCAAGCCCTAAATCCTTATATCCCAACATCGTTGGGGACATGCAAACAAAAACATAGAAAACGTAGACCGCTCTGATACCACTTATCCAAATTTAAACAGGAATGCAACACATTACACAGATAACCATAAATACAAAGATACAGTAGAAATAATACTTCATTTCATTAATGTAAAATACTGAGATATGCTTACAAACAGAAAATGGAAATAAATAGCTAGGGCGATGGTAGCTTATCTCTAAGAAGAGATGTGGTGGCTACATGCCTCTGAACTGTGTTACAATGAGGCTCAATGGCCTATTTATTGTTGAGAAACAATGTAAAACCCTAAACATCCAAAAACCTAACCCTAGAAGATGAAACGCCAAACTGTGGGCCTCGTTTGGGTAAATTGGTACATCAGCTTCTCGGGGTCGTAGCTTTGGCATACGATCTTGATTGGACGCGTACAATATATCGTTAGAAATATCTATCTGAGAAATACAAATTTGTGAAGAGAAACATCAATCCATTGACCTATGTTGCTCCCAGTTTTCCCAAAAAATGTTGTTTAGGGCCTCAAAATGGCTCTGAATGTTCAGGGCTTGAAAAACTGCAAAAAACAGTAAATTGTGATACAATTAAGGAAACTGAAAAGCTAGAAAAAACCATGGTGAGGGTCCAAGTGGACTTGACAGGTGGCCACCAATATCCACCTAGATCAGGCTCACATTCTAACTTCCTCAAAAGAGAAGCTCTTCCCCATTAAACAAAAGGGGTCTAAGGGAGCAGGAACTATGTTGACTAGCCATTTTCCTTACTAGATCCTCCTTTTAGCTATTAGGTTGTCACTGAAGGACCCTTCTTTGATATCAAATGTTGAAAACTAGAAGGGGTGGTGAATAAATATCGAATTAATTTTAACTATTCAATAGTTTCTCATGAACACTTACATATTTTCATTATCGTTAAATAATAAGATAAAGATAAATTAAATAGAATCAAATAAACACATATGACACATGATACTTGACATGGAAACCCATTTAGGAGTAAACCACATAATAATTTATTTATTTAATAGTTATTGTAAGCACTAACCTATATATACAAGGCTTGTGAGCACCCATTTGTCATAGAGAACCATGCGCTTTTTAAGTTTTAGGGTCCAACCTACTAGAGAGTCTAATCCATAAATTTTTGTAGGAAATGACCTATAAGGAACACTATTCCCCTTTTTATATTTGATTTTCGTAATAATTTTTATAATATGATATGATCTTTATTATACTCCTTCTTTGACCTTTCAAAAATCACTTTGAATGTTATAGTCACTCAACAAATGTATTTTCTTTAGCTCTCTCTCTTGCAATCCCTCTTATACATTCATAGTAATTTTTTGTACTCAAACTCATTTCTCTCTCTCCTATGCACAATCTCTTTATAATTTGAGAGGAAGCAAAAAGGAAAAAAATAAAATTTCTCAAAATATGATGGAAATAGTTACATATTTAATATCTTGATGAGACAATTCCAATGCAAATTGAATTTTGTCGAATGGAGTCTGTATGCAAAAGTTATGGTAGTTTGAAATTTGTGTTAGAAAAAATAGGTTGTAGGGCTTCCATGTGGCACCACAAAGTGACACATGATAGTATGGATCTGATGTGGCAAAACAATGACACACTAATGTGGCATGAAATGGTGGTTACATGGCATTAAACATGCATATTAAGTGGATTAATGGAGTATTTACATTTGGCCTAATAAGAAGGAACCATGTGTGACCTCGGCAATGACCAAGAAGGTTTAATGGAAAAAATCAATTTGTTGGATAGTTGTATATCCATAGTAGAATGACAACCCAACAATTGTAGCACATACTCGATTTATTCTATTATTGGAAAATTACTACATTTTAGGAATAGTTATATGTATGAAACTAAAATAGGGATTCCTACAAGCTTGACCCCAGGACCTACATGTAGTCACCAATACTTTGAGTCAAGTATTTTTAACACTATGCACATGGATGAACTTGTATTATATGTTGGTTTAATATTAGTAGTGGGGGTCATTTATAAAGAAAAAGAATGTTTATATTTAATATAATGAATTACATGCTTATATATGGTTATAATCATAGGCTATATTTAACATTGATACTAGGCACTGAACATGGGATAAGGCTGACAACATGTGGGTCAACATCAGCGTTTCAGTCCACAAAATCTATATGCACCCAAAGAATTTTCCACTGCGCCCCAAGTTTTTTGGATGTAATGGATATAGTAATGAGACCATTTAAGATTTGTTGTAGTCTATGTATTTTACAATAAATGGATTTTTGGAGCTTGTTCTAGTAGCAAATGAAAGCAAGTTATTGGTAGAATTTTGGAGGCAGCTCCCTGGTAGTAGAGAGATCATTTGGACTAGGATTTTCGAGTAATTTTTCTTATTATAATTGTAATTTTGGGAGAATAATAAAAACGCTGCTCCCTTGGAGGTAAGACTCAAATACATACTCCACACTAGGAGAAGTTTCATATGAATTGGCTTTGTTCCTATTTTATTCTTGCCTTGATCTTTTATATTTTTTTAAGTTTCAAATTCTTTAAGTCCTTTATGCCTGATATCAATTTATAATTTCACACTCTAAGATTATTTATTCTAATAATACACACTTTAAGATTATTTTTTCTAATAATACACACTCTAACATAAAAACCAAGTTTTTGATCGAGGATATTTTTTATGGTTCTCCTAAGCAAAATTAAAATCTCACTAGGGAAAGTGAGATAGTGGGACAAGCCTGCCTGGAATTTTATGCCTTGTTATACCGAGTGATTTAATAAAGAATTTAAAAATTTGTTTCCTCGTTTTATATGATAAGGAAAATTAATTTACAGAGAAACTAAAATAAAAGAAAAGTCAAATATATACACATTAATGCTCTCAAATTCATAGAGATTCTGAAATATAAAGATGTGAATTAAAATTAAACAAACATAAATTGAAAAATAGGAATCCAAATACGGAAACTAATCAATTCTCGAATTCCTTTTAGGCCTAAAACCAATGTAGAGCGTCAACTGCATTAACTTACAAATTAGAGAAAACAAACTTGCAAAAAATAAGAAATTTTTAAGAAGTATACAAATAAAACATAAAGAAAAATGATGTTTTTTATTAATAAAAATTCCAAGAGGAAAGAAAAGTCAAATACATAGATTAATTTGAGGAACCGTTGAGAAAATCCGATTCTAAACATCCGCAATATAAAAAATTATATGTTGAAGTGTAGGAAAGAAAAATCAATGAAGAAAGAACAACTAAAGCACATTGAGATGTTTTGATATAAGAGTAGATAATTTGTTTGTCCAAAAAAATTAATGGCCACAAGAACTAGTTAGATAAATACCATACTTTCAACACAACAAGTGAAATAATAGAGAAACAAGTTACCTAAGATAATGTCCAAAGGATGAGTGGATTTTCTCCCTACAAAATATATTTCCTTCAAAATGAGATGTGAACACTTATTAGTTCATCTCGTTGTAACTCATATAATATGTAAATTAGGAGGAATGAATGAAAAAATAAATTTAGGGCATACTTCTCATTGCAATATTCTCTCTCCTCATTCAGAGCCTCATTTCCCTTGCATTCTTTGTGAAATTTGTTGAGCATTTGAACCACTTGGATAATTAATTATGATGCATTCTTTAATAAAAATTTTGCTAGATGTTGAGGTTGTGGTTGTGAAGGTAAATTAAAAGTGAATTAAGTTTATAAATTATATATTTGAGTCTCCTAGTAGGTGGGACCCCCTTCTTCCATAAAATAAATCGTATAATACATTTATCATTAAATATGTACATCATATAAGAAAAACATAAATTAGTCATGTTCCAATATAATGTACATGAACAAACACATTTTATATACACCCATAAATAACTATCATCATTTACGCATATGTATGATGAAATAATCATCATAAAGGGAAAGAATAATTTCCTTGTGCCTCCCAAAAGACCCAATTGTCTCCTTGTCATTGTGATGAACTATGCATGACTATGACTCCAAAATATATGTGCAATCTCACGTAACAAGTGATATGTGTATCTTAAAAAACCCTAAAAGATACCATTGATATAAATAAGTGTTGTGAAAATATTGACATAAATATACAAAAATGCCATGAGTTTATATAAAATAGTGTTGATGTAATAAAAAAAATAGTATAAGAAAAGAACCATAATTCGTCTATGCCCAAACTCAAACTAAAACCATGTATGAAATGTCAATCTAATCCATGAGAGGGACGACTTTCAGCCTGCTACTTGTGCTGGCAAGGACGGGATGTCTCGGAGTGAGAGGAACCTTGCAAGGAATCAAAACTTGTGACTTGGTCCTTTTGTCTTTCATTGATAGCAATAGGCTATGGTGATTTGGTAGATTGCTTGTAGGAATAAGAAATGGGATAAATAAGATTAATAGTATATCTAGAAATTTGAGTAACAAATGGAGGATATTTGTTAGCAGTTTTAGAGGGCTAAGGTGCTACTTGTGGAATGGGAACGACATGTGAAGCAACTGACTACAATTGGTGAGAAAATGAAGTTTAGGGAGAGGAGGTGGTTTGGTACTAAAGCTATTTTCCACCCCTATACAGAACATAAATGTTCTAGTTGGATTATATGTTTCCAACCATCATTAACAAACACTACAAGTGGTGATGAGATATGTGGCGACATAGGTATGCGAATGTTTGTTTTGTTATGGATTGAAGGTTATTGAGGTTGAGAAATAGGTTGGCTGGTTAGGCTTACTATGCCAGTATGGAGATGGTACATTAGCTCTCGGGAATCCCCATTCAAATGAATAAAAAATCATAGGTTCGCTTTCCCTCCTTATTCCCAAATTTCTCTTTGTTATTGCTTCCTTTTCCCTTCTTTCTATTATAAAAGTTCATGTTGTAGCATCAACATTAAGCTAATTGTGGATTATTATGAAACAAAATATTCTAGTATTGATAAATTTAGTATTACTTGAGCCTTATGAATAACAGCTAATTAGGAAAATAATTCTAAGAAAAGGATTGTTGGTTGACATATCAACATAATCTCTCTAGCATCATAGGTCTACATAAGATTAGAAAGACAAGAAGATCAATAATAATTGAGGGTTGTCTCCATCATTTTGAGAATTGGTAGTATATATATGCATAACAATGTACAACTTAGAAGAATCAATGTTTTCACTTTACGAATAAATGTATATTATCCAAATATGAGACAACAAAACCCTTTGATATGAGTGTTATGATTGCATATATTTTATTAACAATAAGATCTCAGGAATTACAAATATCGACATACACAACATAATTTATAAATTGTAAGCATTGAATGGGTAAAAAATAATAATAATCATATCTTGTAGTGAAGTAAAAAAATTGTAATCAGTCGAGAGATGTGAATAAATACACATATTGAAACAAATATGGATGTCAATTGATTAGATTCTTCCATAGATGGAAATTTTCAATTTATATTACTATTTGGGAAAATGAGAGTCATTCAATTGACAAAGTTGTAGATTCATGTGACTTGTAAAATGAATGAATTGATTTGTCTTCCTAAAAATTGAAATGAAATGGAATTCCTCTCTTGCTCTTTATTAAAGAAATAGAAACATGACATAAGTTATCATTCAATAAAAATTTACGAGAATTTTTGTATAGTCGAATTAACTCATGCTATAAAAATATTAATCTTTCCCTCGTCATATAGAATGAAAAAAAATATTGCGCACTAGTAATTTCATATGGACTTGTGCCTAAGACCCTAGGGTTGATCTAGATTATCTAAGCTACCAGAATTAATCAAGATATTTTTCTTATATGATGCTAGCATAATTGCATGTGAAAGAGTATGAAACAAAATGTGAATACTTTAAAGAAGAGAAAACATAAATGAAACCATTTAATCAAGAACACATAAGTTAATAATGAAGTTCACCGAATGTGGGTTATGTCTCTAACCCCATTGTCAAGAGTATGGAGGCCTCTTCATTAAATTATTCAAGATGATGATGAATACATGATGTATCCCTTGTCAATACAAGGAACAAATCCCTTAAATAGAGTGTTATGTCTCTCCACAAGACATTCTCCTATAAGAGATCCCACTCATAAAATATCTCCTTAAGCATGACAAAATATCAAACTCTCACATGAAGTGGCATACAAGGATAATCGAACAAAGTGGCAACCAATTTTCTCAACAAAAAATCTTCATCTCAAAAAAAAAAAAAAAATGGTCTCAGTGCATCCTATACATCCAATTCCAAGGATGGCTTGAAAATTCACACCTCTGATGAAGAAATGGACTGCATGGTTGAATTCCCAGAAAACAATCATGAAATTTGACTATAAACTTGACCCCTTTTTGACTCAGATTTGGGCTTCCCAGGAATCTAAAAGATTCCTCAAAGATTCTCTTTTGCAGGCTGACTAAAATTTGGCTACTCAGATGAATAAAATGATCTCACCATCATTTCCTAGTGAAAAACTGAAGGAAATGACTATAAACTCGATATATTTCCGACACCTTCAAAATTGTACCCCAAGGGAATCTTAAATATTCCTTAAATATGCCTCATACAAAATATTCTTTGAAATATTCCCTAACAGATTCTCTAACAATATTCTTAGGATTCATGACTTCATTGACCTTCTTGCACCTCTCATGTATTCTCCATGGTTCCCTTTGAACCATTTGAATGACATTTTATAACAAAAATTGAGGTTGAATAAGAAAAAATGTGTGGTTAGAACAATGGTTTCCATAATCATATTAAGTTACTTGTTCTTGGGGTATTTCTTGGTTCCAAATCTATGGATTCCCATTTTCTCTTTACTATGGTTTTAAATCCCAATTTTCGTTTTAATATAGTTTTGAAACTATATAATATATGGTATATGTATGTCCATTTTGTAACGACTCCCCAAAACATTAGAATCTGACAAACATAGAGATTACACCATCCCAAGGCCCTTTGGGCCTAATTAGAGCTGTCATGTTGTACCATGTGATTGGGCCATGTGTTAGGCTCTCATTTCTCCATAACGTATGCCACTTTTCTCACTTACTTGCCATGTCTCGACCTGTTGTGCTTCCACATCATCTACTTGTGGGTCCACCTATTTTTTTGAATGGGATGCCACATTAGCTCTATGGTCACATTATTCCTATTGGATTTTCTTCCACATATCATTTATGTGGACTGCGAGGTGCCAAAATGTTGACTTTGACTTTGACTTTTTCCCAGTTTTTCTAAAACATTGACTGATCATAACTTTGACATATGAACTTGGAATGAGGAACCATTTGGATTGTTGGAATCATGAATATGAGCTCTACAATTTAGTCTTTTCTTTTAATGGAATATGCATACTTTTATTTTTGAGACTTTCTGGAACCACCTAGATCATTCCTCCCACTAATGAGTTTTTGGTCCTCCAAAGGCATAAACAAAATTTGCAGTCTGATGTACTCCCTCATATGCACAATAGGTTACCTAACAAGACACACTTCCTTCTCCTTCGCCATTGTTCTTGATTTCCATATGTGATGAACCAATCTGTGTACTATATGCTAACCTACAATACATCTTGCAAAATACATTTTCAATTACATGACTTGCCATAACCCAAGAAAACCCCATACTTTACAAGAGTTTATAAAAAACTCTTTGGTTAAGTTTACATCAGAATCATAATAGAAACCAATACCTCGGCTATCAAATAAATGAAAAAACATTATCATGTAGAATTCATAAGTGATGGAAAACACATCATCAATTTTATAATAATTTTGTATGTGATTTAAAAAATGTGCCCATGACAAGCTACTATCTCTAATAAAAGCATATCTCACTCAACCAATTGAATGGGTCATCATTCAAGAGTTTATTCTCTTGTTGGGAAACTGCATTGGCTTGTTCCTTTTCAGGTTCTTTGTGGTCCTTCGTTCGTTTCCCTAGATAGTGCTTCGAAAATGTAGCTCCTTGATGCCCATGCTTGTTACAATGGCTGAAAAAATTATTCTTCCTCCAGACCTGCTTGACCTTCTTCATACCTTGACATGGAGAAGGGTTTATATGTCTTGTATTTTTCTTTGCTACCATTTTCTCCTAGCTCTTGGCAACCACATGGTTTTCTATGCCACACGTTTTGTTCACTGTTACCAATTTTCTTGTCATGAAAATGAACTTTATAATACTGAGACATTTTATACCTTACTTTGTCTCTCTCTTTGGAATGCTCACTTCCATTTAGAAATGACATGAAATCGTGATCATTGGATGATGGTGATGTACTATTACCATCCTTCATTTCCTTGGAATTTCCGCCTCAAGATTCTCCTATCTCTTCCTTTCTAACGTAGCCCAATGTTGTATGCCATGGTAATTAGACCACTGGCATGGGATTCACAATGCCTTACCCATTATTTCCTAGGCCCTTCCCTTCATATCCCATGTTCTTCATTAATATTTAACCAATTACTATAATGTGATTTTTAAAAGAACCCAAAGCATCCTCATCATGTGAAAATGAAACTGAATAAATTTTAAACTTGTCTACCTCTAGAACAGATGATGATGGATATGGTAATCCCTCATTGTATTTCAACATTTCAATTGCCTCTTCCATGGCTCATAACTAAAGTTGCAATGTTCGCTTCTCCTCTCCTGCTTGTAGAAGTCTCCTCAATTCAACATTCTCTACTTGAAGACTCTGATTGATTTATTCATTTTAGTGATGAGAAGAATATGAAGGAGAAGAAAATCAACCCAAACATGGAGATGTAGCATCATCCTCTGCTCTCCCTTTCTCATGTTCCTCTTTTGTCATTTTCTCATCATAATCCGCATACATTATATCTACCATGTGTGCCATCCCGAGGAGGTCCTCGTAGAGATATTTTTGATCCTCTGTTTTATTTTATTTTTTCACATTCAATATATGGTTATCATTCACACTCACAATTGAAATCAACCAAAAGGCCAGTATGATACCAAACTTTATCCATATTATGTCAGCTACCATAACTAACCAAGATATTTTACTTCTATTATTTTAGAAAAATTATATATGAAATACTATGAAAAACCGCATCTGCATACTTTAATGAAGATAAAACATAAAGGAAACCATCAAAGCAAGAACACACACAAGTTGATAATGCAGTTCACCCAGTAATGGTTACGTCTTTGGGCCCGATGTTAATAATGGGGAGGCCAGTGCATGAAATGTTTCAAGATGATGATGAGTACATGATGTATTCTTTGTCAATACAATGAAGAATTCCCGTAGCTATATTTTAATGTCTCTTCATGAGACATTCTCCTATAAGAACTCTCACTCATAAAATCTCTCCTTTAGCATGACGAAGTATCAAACTCTCACATGAAGAGGGATACAAGCATCCTCCAACAAAGTGGAAAATAAGGATATCAACAACAAATCATAATATCAAAAAATAAAAAATGACATGGCATGAATGCATCTTATACCTCCACTTCCGGGGATGGCCTAAAAATGCACACATGTGATGACGAAATGAACTAAACAGTTGAGTTCCTAGAAAAATGTCATGAAATCTCACTGTAAACTTGACCCCTTTCTAACTCGGTCAAATTTGGGCTCCCTGGGAATTTGAAAGAGTCCTCAAAGATTCGACATATTTATGATACCTTAAAAATTTTGTCCCTAGCGAATCTTAACTATTCCTCAAAGGTTCCTCATAGAGAATATTCTTTGAAATATTCCTTAACGTATTCTCTAACAATATTCCTAGAATATTCTTGGGATTCATGACCTCCTTGGCTTTCTTACAGCCTCATCTCTCATGTATTCTCCATGCTTCCCTTTGAGCCATTTGAATGAAATTTTATAAATAAGTGTGAGGGTAATTAAGACAAAGTGTGTGGTTAGTACAACAATTGACATAGTCATATTAAGTTACTTATTGTTAGGGTGGTTTTGGGTTCAAAATCTATTGACTCCCAAATTTTATTTAATGTTTTTTTAAAACCTAATTTTGGTTTTAGTATAGTTTTCAAACCATATAATATATAGTATACGTATGTCAATATTGTAACGACTCTGCTAACCATGAAAATAAGACAAAAATGGAGGTTACACTATGACAAGACCACTTGGGCATAATTTGAGGTGTCATCTTGCACCTAATTAGGCCATGTGGTATCCTCTAATTTGTCCACATCATATTCCACTTTTGTTACTTGCCATGTGTCGACTCACGGTGTTCCCACATCATCTACCTATTGGTCCACCTAGTTTGTTGACTGGGCTGCAACATTAGCCTTGTGGCTCCCACTAGGCCTACTCCATTTTCTTCCATGTGTCATTTGTATGGCTTACCACGTGGATGAATGTTGACTTTGAATTTTTTGCAGTTTCACTAAAAATTTAACTGACAATAACTTTCCGATATGATCTTGGATTGAGGCATTGTTTATGTCGTCAGAATCCATAAGACGAGCTCTACGCTCTACTATTTTTCCAATGAGATATGAACACTTTTATATCTATTCTTTCTAAAGCCACCTCGATCAAGGGTTTTTCAAGACCCTATCACCTTGTGGTGGTATACAAAAGGATAACCAATTTCCTTGTAGAGTTTAATGAATGAATTACTAAGATTAAACTAATGTGCCATCATTGAAATAACCACTTAACCAGGAGTTAAAGTAATGAACATAGTTACATGTCAAAACCGTTTTCAAACAATTCAAATAGAAAGAATAAGAACTATAATTTATAGATACATTAATTTATCTTTGAAATATTTTTATGGAAAAGGTGAGCATATAAAATAAGATATGCATCCACAATGTAAACATGTTAAAGTGTGCAGGGATGAGAATTTTCATTCAAGAATAGATCACATGAAGCAAAACAAGATTGTATAACTTACTAAAAGGCTAAAAAGAAGGTATATTTTCGCTTGAGAGAAATATAAAATCGCTAAAAAAAATTGTGCCAAAGGCCTTGACCTCAAGGGCTGTCATAGAGTATGCAAGAATAACTAATCATAGATACCAATGGGCAAATTAAACTTTACAAAAGTTAATGGTTACCTGTTTTATCTTGCATTCAACTAAAACTCACCTCTTTATAGCCATGGAGGGTTAGAGATTATAGGGGAAGAAAAAAACAAACAAAATGAACATGTGAGGGTTTTCAAATAACAATGACATAGGATTATAGAGGATATCTACAACACAGTCAAGAAAATAATAAACATGGACAATGGTAAACCCGTATAATGCATCAAGAACTCATTGTTACCTTGAATTCATTAATAATTTGAGTAGCTAATTCATTGTCAGCATACTTGTTAACATGGAGTGTTAGGAAAAAAATTATAGGGCATCCACAATTCTCATATTTCCTCCACGACATTCAACAAATATTTTAAAGGACTCACAAAATAATAGTTAAAAATGTAGGACCAAACATTACAAATACCTACTAAAAGCCCGTAGACAAATGAAACTTCCATGCTATTATGTAAATTAGGAATGTAGGGGGAGAATAAATAGTTGAGTGAATACCATTGTAAGGTTTATCAAGTCAAGGCAATCAGTTATAAGGATAACTACAATAGGTAAGTTTTCACCTCAATAAAACCCACTAGCATTTGTAAGTGGAGGGACACGACATCAACAAGGTTCAATAAAACAAGACGAGTGAGTAAGAAAAAGTTATTAAATGAATGATATATTATTCCATTAAAAAGAATAGGCTAGATATGCCATGAAATGGAAGTCTTGGATGGTGGGAATGATCCTCAAATCAAATGGCATAGGTAAGGTAGTGTATCATATCTACATTCATTATATTCAAAGAGAATCATAGTTGGTTAGTGACATAGAAAAAAAGTTTAACATATTCAAAACCTTCACACAAGTATTAATTTCAACATCAATGAATTATTCTTATATCAAAAAATTTGTTTCATATGAACTGTTGATGTCCAACCCTATTACTAAGGTGCAATAAATATCAAATGATCACATTGTATCCTATGCTAATTATATTTCATTTATCCAGCTGGATCAACTTCATAAACTATAAATATTTCCTTGCAAGATTTCATGATTTATTTCAACACGTAACTCGTCTTATCTGCATACCATAAACTTTATCAAAAGCTTTGACAACATAAGCAAAATTTACCTTTAGCTTGTGACTAATTTTTGTCCAATGATTTAATTTGAAAACATACCTTCCTACATATCCCATATCATTTATAGAGCCTAGACCATTTCCAACAACACATTAACAAGCTCGATCATATAATAATTGTATTATGTAAACATTACCAACATACAGTGTCTACAAGGATGCTACAATTTATATGCATATAACTAACCTCTATTAAAATGTCAAATCTCAACTACCATAATCTCATTTTTGACAATATGAATGTGTATTCCATACCCTAAATAAATGTACATATTAGGTGCTAAAATATCATCTTAGTCTCTTATTTTTATAACACATAGAATATATAAGACTAGATCAACGTCCCTTTACATGTTTTGAGATGATATATATATGATGATATTTATAAACATGATATCATATGGATTTATGTCCAAGGTTATTTCTCAGTTATTATGCTCAGAGAAAAGGCTCTTTTCTCTCCATTCCAATCACAATAACAATATTAAGAATTCTTTAATCATGTATTATTGCATGCGGCAAAGAATTCACTTAAGATAGGATCCCACTTACTAGTTTTTCGTTTCATTACAATTTCTTTGTTTAAACATTGAGTTTAATTTTTTTCTTGTTAGGGTAATGGGAAGATACTTCCTATGGTTAGTGAAAATCTTTAATATTTATGTGCATAAACATAAGTCACATTAAAAGGTCATAAATCAAGTAAAATCAAATAAATTTTGATGGTGTTTTGTGAGTATGCATGATAGCCTAGAGAAGATTCAAGCAAGGTGAAAGAATAATTATTAATGGAAATATAGAAATTGAATCAAAAAGTGTCACTTAGAGAAGAGAAGTGTCATCACACAAGGGAGAAGAGAATCCTTTTGGATTTGATGTAGAGTTTTGTGAAATTTTAATGTCGATAAATGCCATGATAGAAAAAATATACGAAGAATGTAAAAACTATGGAGGGGATAGCTCATCTTAGAAACAAGTTAAAGACGAGGGAAATGAAGGATATTAGAAAAGGTGTCCTCTTCATTCTCCTCTTTTATCTCCTCCTTCAATTCCTTCTCATTCTCCTTCACATTCTCCTTTTTTATCTCCTTATGGAAAATCAAGGGGGATTCACTCAATGAACCTATTACATAGCACGTGCATTCATGGGATAGTAAACAATATCCTTAACGTGACTACATATTGTAAAATACCTCTAAAAATCACATTACTTAACCCCCTAACAATATTAACCTAATACATCCTACCAATTTAAAAAACCCTACTTTCACTAGATATTGTAGGTATCCATTTTTTCATTAATAGTTTTTATACCCCTTTATATTTTTTTCATTAACTTTGAGCTCCATTTTTTATTCCTGCAAATATAAAAATGCTTTAACCCCTATTATATGCTTAATATCTTATGTCATTTTTTCCTCAATATATATCCCCTAATATGAATTCACGTGGTATGGTATTTCTGCCAAAGTGAAGCCCCCGTGTGGAAAATCCACTTCAAAGAAGCCATTGTTTAAGTTGGATATTAAATTCGACTTGCATGTTTATGATGGTGATCTTTAGGCTAAAAATATTGAAAATAATATTCAATAGATGGAAGAGTATAACCATTTGTGGTATATTGTTAATGAAAAATTAAAAATTTAGTTAGTCTCACTTTGATTGGAAGGTATTGTGCTAATATGGTGAGAGAATGCGTGCTATGAAGGTAAAACTCTTTCCTCACTATTTGAATTTACTTCAGCACTAAAAAACAAATTCTAGCATCTAACACATGACTATAAGGTAATAATACAATGGAAAACTTTGCAGCAAGATAAAGTCAAAAGTGTGCAAAACTTTATAGAGAAGTTTAGGAAAAGGGCATTGTGTTTAAAGATTCCACTTAATACACAACAAATTGTTTTTAAAGATATTAGTAGTTTGCATGGGTATATATACTATTTTATTTTATGTTGAATCCATCTAACCTAGATAAGCTATGTGTTCAAGCGAACTACATCAAAGTAGATAAATGCGGTGGTGGACTGTCTATGGAGATATTCGATAAAAATAAGACAAAGGAAAATGTTAGTATACAATTTTTGGAGGAGTGTAAAAATCCTTCCTTAAGTTGTTGGTGACAAGCAACTCTAACAACAGAGATAGTTTCTAATGTATTCTTTAAACCTACAAAACCAACATTAAAACTTGCAACAAATAATATGCAAATGAAAAGATACATTTAACGACAGTTATAAACCCAATGGAAATATGAGAAAATAAATTTTCTTTTACTAAACATATAATTTTTTCACCTAATGAGGAGAATGTGCACACTTGGTTCTACAAATTCCCCTCTAGGGGATTGGTCCTTTATACACTGTGATTGATCTCTATGTTCAACTTTCTCTCTCAAGATATATGGAGTGGGAAAAAGGAATGGTGAAAGTAGTTTGAGCTCAAAGTGGGAGATCAAATGTCATAGGATGACAATGAGGATGATGAGAATGATGATGGTGAAGAATGAGGAGAAAAAACTTCTATTTATAAAAAAATATTAGGATAGATCTAGATTTAGAATAATAATAATAGATGATGGACTAAATCAATATCTAGTTGTCAGAAACATTTTAATATATTTTAGAGA
>APFE031061173.1:83446-165288 GCA_000404065.3 Pinus taeda | reverse complement strand
TCATAATTCATAACTGAAAGACAACTTACAACTACAAGATAGTAAGATAAACACACTAACAACTGTAGTTTTCTCATTTGACATTAAGTCATCAAATCAAAATGTGTTACATAGGTAGTGCTGGTGCAATGCCAATGGCAAATAGAAATAGAAAATATAAAACAACTACAGGTATACAAGCCTCAAGGCAATAGGTAGCCCATGACTCATGAGTCATCAATCCTCATAGTCATCATCAATGTCCTCATCATCGTAGTCACCACTGCTCTCCTCTGCATCCTCCTCCTCCCCTATATCCATAGTCGCCTCTGCAGCTGTTGTTGTGGAGGATGATCCCTCTAAAATATCAGTGTCATCAAATCTAATAGGCTTGAATCTCCTTGCCAAATGCTCCACACCCTTAGCTCCTTGCCCACAGCTCAAAGTATGCAAAATTGAAAGAGAAATATGGTAAAAAACATAAGGAACACACCTTTTTTATGCGCATGGGTTTCAATTTAGGGGTCGAGAATCCCAGAATGGAGACACGTTGTGTCCTAACGGGATTCGTACGAATCCCGTTAGGACGCGACGTGTCCCCTTCCGGGATTCGAATCCCTAGCGAATCGTGTCCGATTCGCAGGATTCGGACACATAGCCCCTCTATAACGAATCCGGTTACTTAGGTTGCTACGTAACACTAAATCTCTTACATTTTGCTCTTTCACTCCCACTCCCAGTTGTTTTGCTGCAATGTGGAACAAGATATAATTGAATAGAAGGCAACCACTTTTGATCCAAGTGGCTTGGTTATAGCATAGATTGATTTCCAACTCTAGGTCAGGGTTGACTCCAACTCTTAACTAGAGTTACAATTTTGACCCCTTTAGAGTCTTCTTCATAGTTATCATGTGGTTGGCACCTTTCACATGAGTAATGGGTGTTGACATTGCATCCACTCGTGCCATGGTGGTCAAACAGAATAGGTTGACTTCTAGAAAGCGTAACTTTTGTATATGAATTTCGATTGATGTGATTTGTGCATTTTGGAAAGGTCTCTGAGAGTGGAACATTGTCACGCGGTCCGACACTTAAGATAGAGCGTTTATCCCCAAAAAAACGTAAATCAAGACCTCAAAATGGCCTTAAAAGGGTTTCAAACCATAATTCTCCAAATTGGGCCTTGTTGAGAAAATTTTTCTTTGAAAGCATCGAGATAGATGACAATTTATATAACCTAGATCACACTTGTTCTTGAGTGCAATATTGTTAATACTCTATAATCGATCCACATTCAACATGTCCCATCTTTTATTGGGACAATTATGATGGGTGACACATAAGGTGAGGTACTTGGTTGAGTCACACGTTGCTCTAGCAGTTGCTACAATTGCTTCTTCACTTTGCTTGCTTCTGGAACAAACTGCTTGCACAACCAAATATTTAGCAATAGAGAGACTGAGAATAGTTGGATTTTGTACTGTACTTCCACATGGGGTCGTATCTCTTTAGGCTCTTGGAACACTTGTATTGCTGAAGCAACCCTTCTAGTTGATGTTTCTGTTCTTTAGTACATCCCTGCCAGAATGCCTTGACCGTTATTGGCCCCCACCAAACAAATTTTTCTCTTGAAAACAATAAAACACATTTCTTGCTAGAATTGGTCAATTTCTTTGCTTGTTTGGCACTTATTATTGAAATCTTGGACTTCTCTTTTTGCGTATTAATGATGTATGGTTTTCCATCCTTGATGAAGCAATATTGGTTGGTTCTCTCCATGAAGATTACATCTCACACATACATGCAAGGACTGTCGAACACAATTCCACATACATCAAGTGGAACTACATCAAATTCTATTTCATCAATAAAACCAACATTAATAGCAAATTTTATTCTGCCTTGTTTTGTTATCTTAATTTCCGCAACCTTATTTACCCATCGCAATGGATACAGGCTAGGATGTTCTCAAACCTCGAATCCAAGTTTCTTGACTAGATCCGATGCTATGAGATTAGCATGTGAATTTTAGTCGAATAGGTCATCAATCTTAGCATTTATCTGATGTTTGGTATACTTAAGATGATAATTTTTTGTTTTTGTTTTATTAAATGGATATTTTTGTATTTTTTAAATTTTGCCGATATGTTCAAAAACCTCCCGACTTTAACGACTTTTTCAATTTCTAGGCCCTTGCTGATTTATTCTCGAGGTCGAATTTTTTCACACACAAATACACACACACACACACACACACACATATATATACTAAATAGATATCTCATTTTACATAATTTCTCATGATGATACAAATTCAGACATAATCTAGATTTTACATCGTAGATTTGTAGCATTATGCATACAAATTCAATCATGTCAGATTCATCAATGATCCAATACGAGAAAGACAAGAAATTAAAAATAAATTGTAGTTTTATCATTAGGTCACCAAAATCAAAATGTGCTACATAGGTATCGAGTCCCGAGCACTCCTGACTAGGAATGCAATTGGCAAATAGAAATATAAAATATAAAACAACTACAAGGTAGTAGGTAACTCATCAATAATCATCATCAAAATCAACGTCATTGTCACGGTCACGACTGTGCACCTCTGCGTCCTCCTCCTTTGTATCCAATGTAATCTATGCATCTGCTAATGTGGAGAATGACCCCTCAAGAGTATCACCATCATCAAAATTGACAAGCTTTAGCGCTGGCTCATTAAGATCCAAGTTGGCCAATGCCAACTCAACACTGCTGTCTAAACGCATATCATCAGGAAACACATCCCACATCTTTGTCTTTTCCTTCAACTGCTCCTCCCTCTGCCTGTAAATAAGGCGAAGCTTGGTGCAATGTCATTAAAACCGAATTGGTGATGGAATTGGAAGACCTTGTGGACCGAGAACTGGTCGAAACCAGACCGAAACAGGTAAAAACCAGAAAGAAAACTAGTTTACCAAAAACACAAAATATTCATATTTTAAAGAAAACACACACACACACACATATATTCATTTACATCTATTTGAATCGAAACCATTTATACACAAATATGCAATAGTTCTCATTTATATAGCAAGTAATAGTGCATATAATCAAAGTGACACTTATGCAAAACATTGTTGAACAAAAAACATCAAGAAGCAAGCTCTAAAAGGCCTTTATAGTCCAAAATAATTGATAGTATGATACTACCGTCTACAATACTACGACTGCAACGTACAAGTGCTAGTTTTCAATGTCATCATCAGAATCATCATCCTAATCATCCTCCTCATCCTCATTTGAAGAATGAGTAGCATCCATGTATACAATCATTGCCTATATTGGGATCTTTGTCATCAACATAATCCTCAAAGTATTAAAATAAGATAGAAAAAGCGGAGCATGTCAAGTCAAGATTTTGTTTGAGTGATGGGTATATTTTTAGGAGTCATGATAGAGGAGTTCGACAACCATTACCACTAACATCCGAGTACATAGAGGGATTGGTGCTCTTTATTAAATACTAGTTCTTACCCTCATACATGACAAAATCCAATGGAAACGTGACAGTCCCCGCAATCCTGATATCCTGAAAAATTGTTAAGTGTTAATATTAGATATTAATGGCATGTTCTATGCTTGCAACAATTATTCCAATGTCCTTTTATTAGCCCAATTTCCACTTAATTTCCAATAGCAATCACATAAACCATTAATCACATTGATAGTAATTGTAGATAGAACATAAATAGTAAAATGCAAAAGACAACAGAATACCAGTATTTGGCTCAAGGCAAGGAAAAACCCCAAGATGGCGAAAACACTTCATCAATTCCTCTTATTATAAATATCAAATGTTCAACAAAGAGGGAGAGAAAGTACAATAATACAAAGTGAGAGTCAAAGTCTCAACAATTATGCACCTTCGTCCTGTTTTGTATGTTGAAGATTCTTGATGTATAGTAGGATTCTTCTAGACTTGATAACAATTTGTGAAGCACTTTTACAATTTATCTTGTTAGCTTAATCTTCTTCTCTTATTATTAATGCATGTGAGTTTACTTCATCAAATTGCTACCAAAACACAAGAAACAAGAACCCATAATATTGGCTCTCTGCCAAGGCAAAGCCTCTCTCCTTTAGAGAGGAAAACCCTTTCTTAAATTTCTCTTATTTTAAGCTTCTATTGATCAATGCCAAACCCTAGACCCTTGATAGGAATATCCTCCAAGCACAAGTCAAATCCTTCCTCCTTCCTGTGCTTTGTTTCTCGGCACTTCGTCCTCCTTCTTCCGGCACTTCGTTCCCCAACTCGTCATCCTCCTTCTTCCTTCTTCGACTAGAGATAGACCTTGTTTATGTGAGCTCTAGAAGAGATACTTGTCTTCTATACTTAGTGAAATCCTTCACCTATGTAGACACCTTCCTTTTCTTGACTACCCGAGCTGCTTCTTAATGTGTAGTTGTAGGCTTGATGTGACAGTACAACAACCCTAGTTTCTCGCAAGTGTGGGTGGTTTCCTTGAATATTTGACTCCTTCTATCTTCGCTTGGGAGAGCCTCTTCCTCGTTCTAGTGGGAGGCGTTATAGGCCTAAGTTATTAGCCCAAACAATGAGAGATATGGGATTGATATGCTGTTGTTGTTATGACCGTAGAGATGCCTCTTTTCCTCAGACGTGTGACTTGTCTTTGCTTGAAGGGATATTCTTTGACTCTTATACAAATATATACATGGTGTAACATGCCTTAAGGGTCTTCAAACTTTGTTTGTTGATTTTTAATGTACCTTGGACAAGTGGTTTCCCATGGGTTAGTCTCTACGTAGGGAAAAGTGTCCAAAATAATTCTTTTCCTAAGTGTGACTTTATAAAGTGTAAGTGACTTTATAAGTGGTAAAGTCAATGTTAAATTATAAAGTGAAAAGTAACTTTAGACATAAAGTACAATGTGGGTGCTTTACTTAATGGGTGAGTTAAAAAATAGAAAGTGAGAATTAAATGCACATTTTTTCTCATTCATTGATCTAAATGAATCTGAGCCATTAGATCTTAGGGTCACTCAAAAGTCATTTAGGGGAACAAAAGGGGGAAAGAAAAGAGAGACTACATTCATTCTTCATGAGCAAATTGGAGAAAGGAGGCTGATAGCCGCAGAAAAGTTTTGAAAGAGAAATTTGTTGCAGCAAGCTGAAGGAGTGATTTCTGGGCAAAGCTGGGCATGGAAGTCAAGGTTTAGAAGACAACATAAGGTATAGTACGAAAAACATTGAATGTCGTGAGTTGTACGTCCTTGAAGAGAAATTTTGAAAAAAAATAGTCTGTACAGTCATTACAGCGGTACAAAAATCTGTACAGATTGTACAGGACAGCTAGTACAGTTTTATTTGTACATTACATATTTTCAGCTTCAAGTGGGGACAAAATTCAAGGCAAAGTGGACATGATTTTTAAGGAATTTTGGGCTGAAGAGATAAGTTGTATTTTGCTGTTTTTTTTTAATCTAGAAATGCTGAACTTGAAAGATAAATAAATTTGAAGAGCTCTCTTATAGGTTTTCCTGGAGAATATTAAAGGGGTTTTGCCTGGGTCTAAGTTGACCAAATATTTGTGTGTATTTTTATGTGTATTGCTGGTCTGGTTATGTCCATATTTATTTTCAGCATGTGTTGACAGTCGCATGTGTTTTACTCTGAAAATTTCATTTCCAAAATTCTATATGTTGAATGTATGT
The DNA here is from genome assembly GCA_000404065.3 of Pinus taeda. Lineage (NCBI taxonomy): Eukaryota > Viridiplantae > Streptophyta > Pinopsida > Pinales > Pinaceae > Pinus > Pinus taeda. The sequence continues at coordinate 159,586 of APFE031061173.1, read as the reverse complement.
GAATGGGAGTGATAAGGTAAAATTAAATCCAGGTTGGGATTGTTGGAAACTTTTTTTTGTTCATCAAATTTCAACATGGTATCAAAGGTATAAGCTGAAAATTGCAATTTGAACATCAGACAGTAGTTTGGGACAAAAACTGAATTTTTGGACGACAAACTCAGTTTGGACAGCGAACTAATATTTTGGTACAGCAAGGTGAAATTTCATACATATTGAACTTTTGGGACAACAAGGTGTGTTGGAAAGATCATTTCTCGATTTTCATGGTTTTGTAAATTTTGGACAACAGTCATAGCCATGTTCTTAAGGATAGAAGACAAACTGGATGGGATATCCAACCGTTTGGAAGGACAAAATTAAGAAAGTGTTTGAGGAGGCAACAATTTGGGAGATGGTGCGGCAAATGGTTGTATCTCCTACTGCCACAGATGAACTTCCCGAATTCACAAAAAATAATGCAAAGGCAAAAAGGATTTTGATGGACATTTTGCAGGATCATATGGTCCTCAAGTGAGAGGAAACACATGCATATAAGATGTGGACAACTTTAATCACTCTCTATCAGAGTACCAATGAGAGCAGGAAGATGGTACTCAAAGAACAATTGAAGAACATCAAGATGACAAAGGATGAAAGTGTAGTTCATTATCTTGGTAGGGTCAAACAAGTTCGTGATAATTTGACTGCTATTGGTGAGAAAAATGCACCCACAGAGTTAGTCAGGATATCTGTAGCGCGACTTCCTAAGTCTTGGGAGGTCTTTGGAGTTGTTGCTACCTCTAGGGAGAATCTTCCCAATTGGTACATATTCTGGGATGATTATGTGCAACATGAGATACAAAAGACTAGCAATGGTGGGGTGAAGATAGCAGATGAGGAGGATGTAGCCTTGACAGCCAGGGGGAAGAACAAAGGGGAGGCCAAGAAAGGGGCCTCATGAGATGGGGCTAAGGGAAAGGAGAAGAAGAAGAAGAAAGATATAGATATGTCCAAAGTCAAATGTTGGGCATGTCAGAAGATGGGACACTATGATGCTACGTGTCCTGAGAGGAGGAACAAGGGGAAGAAGGGTACTGCAACTTCGACATAGTTGGGGTTGTTTGCTTCACAGTTTGACCAGGACTTTGCATTTATTACTTCTACATCTAGTAGGAGTACATCATTTGATGTGTGGTACATAGACAACGGGGCTTCCCGCCGTATGGCAGGTGCATGGGAGTTCTTTTCAGAGCTTGCAGAGAGGGCACTTGATATTGAGATTGTACTAGGAGATGACCGCACTGTGAGAGCTGTTGGTGTGGGGACTCTGACCTTTGAGAGGGAGTCTTTGCCTCCTTTGAAAGTCATGGATGTTTTGTATGTTTCGGGGGTGAGGAAGAACTTGATTTCAGTGTCTGCTATGGAGGAGAAGGGGTTTGACGTCACCTTCTCAGGAGGGCAGGTATTGATGCATCCCAGGGGAGCTTCCATCACTTCGGTAAGTGATTGGAGTCCGCTCTGGGAAACTATATAGGTTCATTTTTCAGTTGGCATGAGCTTTGGTGAGTAGCACATCTGGTAGCACTCACACTAGTACCACCAACAGTAGAGGCTTGTGCGAGTTATGGCACCGGAGATTTGAGAGTGTTGAGGGAGATCACTACTTGAGTTTCTGATTTCAGTCTCGAGCATTATGAGGTTTGCAGAGGGTGTGCTTTGGGCAAGTACACCAAGTTACGATTCCCAGCGAGCGACAATAGATTTACAGGTATATTAGACTTGGTCCATACTTATGTTAGTGGCCGTATGCCTCATGTGTCTTTGGGTGGTTATGAGTATTATGTTATATTCATTGATGACTACTCTAGGAGCACTTGGATATATTTCCTGAAGACCAAGGGTGAGGCCTTCAGTCGCTTTAAAGAGTTCAAAGCTCTTGTGGAAAAGCAAATAGGTAGGAAGATTCGAGTCTTGAGGTTAGACAATGGTGGTAAGTACACCGATGGTGGGTTTTCTGACTTCTGTGCACAAGAAGGCATTAAGAGAGAGTTCACGGTTCCCTACAAGCCCCAACATAATGGGGTGTCTAGAAGGAAGAACAAAGCTATTGTTGGGGATGCTAGAGCGATGATTCATGATTAGCGGTTGGCTTTGTTTTTGTGGGCTGAGGCCTGCAATACCGCTGTTTATCTTCAGAACAGGAGTGCTCACAAAGTATTGAGGAATATGACTTTGGAGGAGGCTTTCACTGGAGAGAAGCCTCATGTGGCACATCTTCGTATCTTTGGATGTCTCACATATTCTTATATCGCTAAGGAGCAGAGGACGAAGCTAGAACCCATGGCAGAGAAGGGTACTTTTATAGGTTACGCGAGGCTTCGAAGGCCAATTGGATCTTCATTTTTCTAAACGTAGAGTAGTGATTAGGAGTGACGTGAAGTTCGAGAAGGAGAGGGCCTATCGGAGATCACGTGAGTATGATGAGGGAGAGTGACAGACTTCTCCTCGGTGGGGAGGTTAGGCACAGGGAGCAGGATCTCAGGGTTCTGGATCGACTTGTACAAGAGGTACTTCAGTGTCAGTGACATCTAGGGCACCAGTGGCGAGTTCACTGAGCACTTCTTTAGGGAGTCCACTGGTACAAAATTCACATGGCACTTCAGCTGATAAAGGCATAGGTGCCAGTACAGGTTCTTCGAGGACAGGTGTTGGTACAAACACACCAGGGTCAGTTGGAAGACGTTTAAGTTCACCAAATTGGGGGGCAAAGGATGAGGTGCCCTATGGGGAAGCTTCTTCAGTGTAGAGGAGGCCCAAGTGGCTTCAAGGCACCTTGAAGGAAGCAGAGTCCATTCATCCTCCGTAGAGGGTGAATAGGGAGAGTGTGCCCCCTGTGCGGTTTCACAGTTATCTAGCCAAGGCTACTAGCATTGATGACTTTGAGCCTACTAGCTATGAGGAGGCTGCCAACCAGGAGGAATGGAGAGAGGCTATGGTGGAGGAGTATGCCTCTATCATTAAGAAAAATATCTGGGAAGTGGTGCTTATGCCTGAGGGCAAGTCAGTTGTGACTTCTAGGTGGCTCTACAAGATCAAGCACGGTGTCGATGGCAGCATTGAGAAGTTCAAGATGTGGTTTGTGGCTAGAGTGTTCTCATAGATATAGGGAGTTGACTATGATGAAACCTTCGCTGCTGTAGCTCGGTACACTTCTATCCGGTCCCTTATTTCTATTGCTGCAGATCCATCAGATGGATGTGAAGACCACATTTTTGAACAAAGTTATAGAGGAGGAGGTGTATGTTGAGCAGCGAGAGGGCTTTGAGGTACTTGGGCGGGAAACCCATGTATGCCGGTTGAGGTGAGCCCTCTACGGACTTAAGCAAGTTCCGTGAGCTTGGTATTCGAGGATTGATACTTACTTGTAGCAGATGGGTTTCACGAAGAGTGATGCAAATCCGAACCTATACTACATTGTTGTAGGGAATGATCCGCTTATTCTTGTGTTGTATGTTGATGACTTGTTCATTACTTGGCAGAGAGACTGATTAGTGGTTGCAAGGAGGATCTTGATATGGAGTTCGAGATGAAGGACATTGGGCTGATGCATTACTTTTTGGGGCTTGAGGTGTGGCAGGAGGAGGGGCATATCTTTCTGGGGCAGGGGCAGTACGCTGTGGATGTGTTGAGCATATTTCAGATGGCAGATTGTAGACCCATGTCTACACCTATGATCACCAACTGGAAGAAGTTTCATGCTTCAAATTCTATATTGGTGGATCCCACATTGTATAGGTAGCTTATTGGGTCCTTGATGCATCTGGTCAACACTAGGTCAGATATATGCTTTGCAGTGAACATGCTTAACCTGTTCATGGTTGAGCCCAGGAAGGTGCACTAGGTACCTGCAAAGCACATTCTTCACTATGTGCAGGGGACTGTTGATTATGGTCTAGACTATAGGCGAGGAGATGGAGTGAGGTTGGCAGGTTACACAGACTCAGATTGGGCAGGCTGTGCTTCTGACAGGAAAAGCACTTCAGGGTGTTGCTTTGGTTGGGTTCGACAGTTGTGTCGTGGTTCAGTCGAAAGCAAAAGTCAGTTGCTTTGAGCTCTTCTGAGGTTGAGTATATGGTTGCTAGCCAAGCTAGTTGTGAGGCCATTTGGCTTCACAAGTTTTTGTATGGTCTATTTGATCAAGAGTTGAGACCAATGATTATTCACTGTGATAATCAGAGTTGCATTAAACTCACGAAGAATCCAATGCTTCGTGATAAGTCAAAACACATTGACATCGAATATCATTTCATCAGAGACTATGTTCAGAAGGGGGCAGTGAAGCTGGAGTATATATCAATAGATGAACAAGTGGCTGATGTTTGGACGAAGTAATTGCCAAGAGACAAGCATGTCCATGTCAAGGGCAAAATGGGTGTGGTGAGAAACACTTTCCTCGGTAAGAGGGAGTGTTGATTTTTAATGTACCTTGGACAAGTGGTTTCCCATGGGTTAGTCTCTACCTAGGAAAAAGTGTCCAAAATAATTCTTTTCCTAAGTATGACTTTATAAAGTGTAAGTGACTTTATAATTGGTAAAGTCAATGCTAAATTATAAAGTGAAAAGTGACTTTAGACATAAAGTACAATGTGGGTGAGTTAAAAAATTGAAAATGAGAATTAAATGCACATTTATTCTCATCCCTTGATCTAAATGAATGTGAGCCATTAGATCTTAGGGTTGCCCAAGAGTCATTTAGGGAAATAAAATGGGGAAAAGAAAGGAGAGACTACATTCATTCTTCATGAGCATATTGGAGAAAGGAGGTTGAGAGTTGGAGAAAAGTTATGAAGGAAAAAATTGTTGCAACAAGCTAAATGAGTGATTTCTAGGCAAAGTTGGGGATAGAAATCAAGGTTTAGAAGACAACAAAAGGTACAGTACAAACAACATTGAATGCTGTGAGCTGCACACTGTTCGAGAGAAGTTTTGAATTTTTTCTGGAAAAAATCCGTGTAGTCCATACTAGACAGTAAGTATAGTCGTATTCGTACAATAGATACTTCAAGTGGGCACGAAAATCGAGTCAAAGTGGGCATGGTTTTCAAGGAGTTTTGGGCTGAAGAGATAAGTTGTATTTTGCTGTTTTGTTTTGTTTGCAAATGAATTTTTCATGAATTTGAAAGATAAATAAATTTGAAGAGGTCTCTAGCAGGTTTTCCTTGGAGAAGATTGAAGGGGTTTTGCCTGCGTCTAAGTTGACGAAAAATCTGTGTATTTTTATGTGCTGCTGGTTTGGTTATGTCCATATTTATTTTCAACATGTGTTGACAGTCCCATGTGTTTTAATCTGAAAATTTATGTTCCATAATTCTATATGTTGAATGTATGTTTATGGGAAAGGGCATTTAATTGAATGAGAGTGATAAGGTGAAATTAAAATTGGGTTGGGATTGTTGTAAACCTTTTTTTGGTCATCAAATTTCAACATTGTTTTGATTCTTTGACTCACCTATAGCACTTTAACATGTGCTAGACCTATTTCAATGATCAAGAAACTCATTGATAAAAATAATATTTCTTTTCTTGAATAAATACAAATATCAAAAGTACATTTATGAAGACCGAACCTAGTTACACTTTCTTGAACACTTCCTCTTAACTAGGGAGGTATTCATAAATCATTACAAGGTGTTTGTCTATTTTTCAATCTTGAAGAATTCATATAAGAGAAACCGTATTGGCAATCCATTTATTATAGCATCATTGTAACCAACATTGTTTATAGCAAGGCCTTGACTAACAACTCTATGTCTCATAATATTAGAGCACAATGTTGGCGAGACCAATGACTTATAGACACCTTAGTCATTGTCTCTTAAGGTGCATACCCACCTGGGTGTTCACTGAGTATGACCTTCTAGGACTATTCTTGTCTTGGGTTCCTAGCCCTCAAAGAATATCATTCCTCTTGTCTACTCCTGTCTTGGATGTCCTACACATCCTCAAAGAGTATCAGATGTCAGATGATTACCCAATGCTCACATTCTTTCTTCTCAAGTGAAGAATGTTGTGTCTACCTCTTCCTCTTAATTGAGGAAGACATGCCCAAGTTTCCTTTGACAAGGAACTTGCCCAAGCTCTTAGGGAACTTGTTAGAACTCCCTCTTAGCTAGGGACTTGTCCATTGATCAACAACTTCTTTTTCATGGGTCCATTGATCAACAACTTCTTTTCCGGGCTTCTCATGTCATTGCTCCTTCGTGGAAAGTGGCCTTCTTGATGTATGTCAGGTTCTTTCGTCATCTGGCTATGCTTCAGAATACATATCACGTAAATGCTTGGTTGTACTTTCTTGTTCCCATAATTCGATTTAGTAGCCCTTCATGACTCCATCCTGACATTGCTTCAATATTAAATAGTGCTTTTGATGGATGGGTTCTTCATCATGACATCTTTGTAGAGTTGAATTAGTTATCTGCACCTTAATATCTCTAAGGCCTTAATAGGTGTCAAGGGTCCTTTGATCTTTTTCTTCCTTTGTTAGAGTTGTCATGCCTTCTTTTGGGAGATGTTAATGAATCTTGTCAGATAGTGTTTCTTTGTGACGACACTGTTCTTCACATGCTTGCTCTCTTTCTTCATTCGCTCCTTCTTGAACTCTTTCTTCATTTTCTTCTTCTTGGATTGATTAGTCAGCCACCTTATACTCCTTATGGGAGCACTTCTTCATGTTGACCTTTGTTGCATTGTAGTACATGCCTTCGAGCATATCATTGGTGAAAGAGATCCTTTTATTCTTGATCATGCTTCTAGAACTTTTCCCATGATCCAATATGTATGATGACATGACTTAAACTTTGATGCATGCAAACCTCATCTTGATTATGCTTTGATCATCTCGGCTTCGTTTGATAGTTCTCCTCGATTGGTGTAGCCTTTCTTGCTTCATCTTCTCTTGCCTGCATATCATCCTTTCTTGAATCCCATAAATGGGACTCCCAATGAGACATCTGCCCTTATGTATGAACCTTCTTTTGAAGATTCTATCAGAGGATCTTGAAGACCCTTATCTTGTAAATGTTTCTTGCTTTGATGATGGAGGCCTTCTAATAATTTTAGTCGTGATCAATTATTCTTTCATTGTGGATGAGGTCCTATAATAGGTATGTTCCTTCTATATGAATACCTTGAGCTATATCTACACCATGCTCATATATTCTAGAAGATATCTTTAACCATGAATTCTATTCTATTTCTATATGCTCCTATACTACTCAAAACTTTAAAAGTAGACTTTAAGTAAAGAGGTTGACTTAGTCATTGTAGAGATCTGGAGGATCTTCCTTTTTTTGCTTCTTGTCTTCTTCTTTGACTTCTTGAGTTACATGAGCTTCGTCCCTTTTTCTCTTGTTTTTGTTGTTGCCCTTCTTAAGTTAGGACAATCCCTTTTGTAGTATCCATATTCTTGGCTTCCAGTGCATTGGACTTTGCACATATCTCTATTGCGTGATCTTCGTGGACCAAATTTTCCAAATTTTCCCTTTCTCTTGGCCATGGTAGCAAATGCTTGCTCCTTTGATCCCACATCATCTTTTGCTTTGAATCTAGTTTCCTCTTGTTGAGTTGGGGTAGCATCGGATGTGCTTTAGCCATGAAAATTGGTGGAGAGGCTAAAGCACATGAGATCTCCAAGACCTAGAAATGATTTGGGCAGATTATAACCGGTTTGGGAGATATTAAAATAATTAATATTTTTAATGGAGTTCCTAAGTCTAAACTTAGGAAAAATAAAATATTAATGGGTATTAATATAAAACTGGGTTAGAAGGTTCCAAAAGTCATGGATCAAGCCAAATCTAATCTTAGTCGTTGATTAGAGATTTAGTCTCGGCCGTTGAAGGACCAACGAGAAAAGTACAAGAAGAGGTTTGAGGGTCTGTTGGAAGATACACCGAGTGATCAATCATTCATTTCGCTACAGCGGGGTTGCTAAGCAAAGTTGAATCAGTGATCAGCAGCGAGGGGCAGTGAGTACGAGGCAGAGAGGCACATACAATACTGGGAGACTAGCACAAAAGTAGAGAGAGCGAGAGCATCAGCCAGTCCAGGCTACGCAGAGCCCAGAGAGACTGCGTCATCCGCACAGAGGGAAGAGGGAGTGACACAGAGGTTCCGAGAGGTTGCATAGTGCCTCAGAGGGCTGACGTAGAGGCCAAAAGGGCCAATGCTGAGCTTCAGTTGTGCCAGAGAGGGTTCATGGGACAGGTTTTCTGAATACCTGTTTCCGGATATAGAGGTATTGCTGCCATGTATTTTTCTCTGTCGGGTGAGTCGGATTAGGCACCCTGTTGTACTCTTATAGACTGCATAATAATATAACCCTCAGAATAGCTGCACCGGTTTCCCGCATTGGGTTTTTCCAGGGACATTTGTCCAAAAATAATGGTGTCATTTGTGTGCTTGTTTTCTTTTAGTTGATGATCTATAGACGTTGTGACTATATTGTGTTTATTTCGATATTTAATGTATTAAATAACTTGTTCGATTTTTAAATAAGTAGAAGAAATAAACCAATAGTGTACAGATTAATTTTCTAATGGATAGACTTAGAAAATTCAACAACTCTATGTTGCATAGAGACCATAGTTTACTTAGTGGGGTAGCTTCCTTCTTGGCATATATGCTTGATGTGAAGTTGCCCCAATCCTTAGGTAGAGCATTGAGTACTACCACTGTCATTTCTCTATCAGACATGACTTCTCCTAGCTCTTGAAGTTGACCCCTCATCTCAGAGATCTTCATGTAGTAGGGAGCTATTCCTTCGTTTGATATCTTCATCTTGTACAAATCATTTTGTAGAGATATTTGTTCTCCAACTGTGGTTATCGAGAATAATTCTATTAGTTTATCATAGATTTCTTTTGATGTTTCAAATTTGGAGACATAAGGAATGAGAGAGCCTTTGACGGATTGTATTAGAATACTTTGAGCTCTTGTCTCATCCTTATTGTATTTGGCTAAGGCTTGTGTTTGTTCCTTTGCTGAGATAGTGATATATTCCGTGATGAGTTCTAGAAGTTCATTCTCTTTGAGAAGTAAATCAATGCTCTTCTTCCATGCAAGGAAGTTAGTGGTCCCAACCAATCTGTTGCTTTCCTTGCAAAAAGACATTGTGGTATATTCAAAAGGGAACATATACTTGATAGAGTTTGAGATGTAGTGAACTTGCTTTCTTTTTGAAGACTCGATGGCTTGCCTTCCTTAGATCTTGATGTTCTTCAAGTTGCTTTCTTCATATGGACTTGCTTGATGATGAAATTTGCTTGATGATTTGACTGGTAGTGCTTTTTCTTTTTGAAGATGGTGTAGCTTGATGTACGTCCCTCTTTGATTTGCTCTTCTTGTAGGTGTGCCTTTACACAAGGCTTTTCTTCTTGCTTAGTAGTCTTCTTTGATGGATAGAATATAGTAGACCTTCTTGTCCTTGATGTCATTGAAACTTCTTGGCTTCATGCTTCAACTGGTGTTCTTGAGATGTCCTTCTTAGATAAGTCACCTTTTGAGTGTTCTTGAGATGCCCTTTCCTTGATGTGTCACCTTAGCTCTGATTCCATGTTGAAGAATTTAGGGCATTGATGTATAGTAGGATTCTTCTAGACTTGATAACAATTTGTGAAGTGATTTTACAATTTATCTTGTTAGCTTAATCTTCTTCTCTTCTTATTATTGCATTTGTGTTTACTTCATCAAATTGTTACCAAAACACGAGAAACAAGAACACAAAATATTGGCTCTCTGTCAGTTCAAAACCCATCTCTCTTCGAGAGGAAAACCCTTTCGTAAATTTCTCTTATTGAAGCTTCTATTGATCAATGCCAAACCCTAGACCCTTGACAAGAATATCCTCCAAGCACAAGGCAAATCCTTCCTCCTTCCTGCACTTTGTTTCTTGGCACTTCGTCCTCCTTCTTCTTACACTTCGTTCCCCGACACTTCGTCCTCCTTCTTCTTACACTTCGTTCCCCGACACTTCGTCCTCCTTCCTTCTTCGACTGGAGATAGACCTTGTTTATGTGTGCTATAGAAAAGATACTTCGACTGGAGATAGACCTTGTTTATGTGTGCTATAGGAAAGATACTTGTCTTTTAGACTTAGTTAGATCCTTGACTTATGGATACAACTTCCTTTTCTTGACTAACCGAGTTTCTTCTCAATGTGTAGTTGTAGGCTTGATGTGACGTGTGGGTGGTCTCCTTGAATATTTGACTACTTCTATCTTCGCTTCGGAGAGCCTCTTCTTCATTCTAGCGAGAGGCCTTATAGGCCTAAGTTACTACCCCAAACAATGGTAGATATGGGACTGATCTGCTGCTGCTGTTATGACCGCAGAGAGGCCTCTTTTTCTCGCACATGTGACTGTGTTTGACCCTTAAGCTTTGGTCTTGTGCAGCGAAGAAGGAGAAGACAAGACCAAAGCTTAGGCTGACTTGAGGGCGACTTGAGGACAATTGGATGACTTGAGATTTCTTCATTGTTTTTGCTCCTTTTGGTGATCTCGTTGCATGGAGAGGACTTGTCTTTGCTTGGAGGGATATTCTTTGACTCTTATACAAATATATACATGGTGTAACATGCCTTTAAGGGTCTTCAAACTTTTTTTTGACTCTTTGACTCAACTATAGCTCTTTAACATGTGCTAGACCTTTTTCAATGAGCAAGAAACTCATTGATAAATATAACAAAAATAATATTTCTTTTCTTGGATAAATACAAATATCAAAAGTACATTTATGAAGACCGAACCTAGTTACAATTTGTTTAACACTGTACCTATTTCGGTACTACAATTCTGCACCTAGTTTGGTACCAGAGTTTTGCACCCAAATCGGTACTTTCGGTTTTGCACCCAGTTTGGTACTTTTGGTTCCACACCCAGTTTGGTAGTTTCGGCCAGTTCAATACCTTCGCTAGAAGCTTCAGATATATCAAGAAGAGATTGAGATAGAAGTGCGTTGAGTGATGGTGTTGCCAAATGAGGGTGGAGGTATATCTTATTTATGTGAATCGATGAGGGTCAAAAGACATGTCTGTTGGGCTTCATGAGCCTACATGATGATGAGGCTGATCTTGAAAATTTGCACGTGTGGGCTTCACTTCAAAAACATATTCCCCCTGTCCAAATTTAGTGATCTTTAGGTTGATTTTGGTCCTTTCGAAAAGAGGAATTCAATGCAATAATTATGTCTATCAAATGCATTGTCATAACATTAAGTTTGCTGGATTGTAGTGAAATCTAAAATTCTATTTTCTTCGTATGAAATCCAATGAGGTTGGAACTACTCTCAAACATCCTGGGTCATTTCATGGTAATGTTAAAAATTTAAGTAAGAGGATGGAAATGAAAGATCAAGGAGGATGAAAATGAACATTACCATGAAATGCATAGCAATAATAGGACCACAGGCTCTAATATTAGACTGAGGACCATAGGCCGTAAATATTAGACTAAGGACCATATGCTGTAATATTAGGTTGGCCTAGTGGAGAATTAGGAGTGGGCCAACCAAATGAAAAAATAAAAAATAAAGTCCACAAGGGGTAGCTTAAGTGGTAATGGTCGTGGAAATGAAGTCTCACCGAACCAGAGATCTTGGGTTCGATTCTTGTGCTACCCTCCCCGAAATGGGGTGAATAACGGACATGTAAAAACTCAAAAATGAGAGGGTCCTACCTAAGCTTACAAAAAAAAGAAAAAAGAAAAAAGAAAAACAAAAGGCAAATTTTTTACGCTAACCTGTGAAGCACATATTGCACAAAACTGGTCTTGAATGACATACACGTTAAATGGAAAAGGTTTGTTTGAAAGATATGATCAAAAGATAGAATGACAAACCTTCAATTACCCATAAGTTAAAGCATAAATGCAGAATTAGGGTTTTACAAGCCCTAGAATTGCCTATGGTTGATGACGTCAACCCTAGAGAACCACTTTCAACCATGCAATTTGCTAGATTTTGATGTTTTAAGGCCAAGCAAGGTGAAACAATTTCAAATCAGCTCAACAACCAAGCTGTAGTTGAATTTGGCAGGAAACCCTAACCCTAACGACTTGCCTTGAAGGGTCAAATTTATAGGAAGGATTGAAAAAGACAAAGTTTTATAGTTTTTGGTCACCAATATGGATGTGAGTGTCTTCTATCTCCTTGGATGATGGAGTCGTGGGGATTTTGACCATGGAAATATCAAACCCTTTAAGGGTGCAAGGGGGAAAACACAAGTTTTTGACTTGCTAACCCTAACTATCACTTTATGAAGGGAGAAATTCACTAGAGAAAAGCTCACTAGTAGGTTCTCTAGGGGGTGCGAGGATATAAGATTAAAGCATGCAAAATTTACCAAGAATTTCATGCAAATACAAGCGCTTAGACATGGAACATAAAAATACTAGTAATATTAATTACATGCAATAATCATAAATGATATTCAAGAAAAAATACTCAGAATATATCCAAGAACATGCCTTCTTTCAATTCCAAAATGGAGTCTCCACAACAACCAGTAGTCTCCAATTGCCGAAGATCCACATAAGATCACATCTCCACAAAATAGTGAAGTACAATAGCAAGGCCGAGCTCTCTAAGAGAGATCGAATCGGACACAAGTGATGATGAATAAATGAGAGGTGATCCTCTGTTTTTATGAGCTCTACGTCTTCTAATTTCTAACTAAAATCCCTTACACAAGTTTGATTTTTGAGTGGACAAAATGTAAAATAGTGTGACAAGCCAACTCGTTAGCTTTACAACAAGATATGCCAAAATGAACCAACACGTGTGAGCAATATGCCCTAAAGGGTGATGATGTCATACCCTTTTAGGCCTCCAAATGCTCCATCAAGGTAAAGGCAAGGTTGAAAATGTCTCCAATCATCATGATCATCCTCCATTTGAGTAAAATATCCAAACTAGGCATCACAACAACTCCAGGGGTCCAAAATCCAGCTGTGGGTGCCACATGTCATCTCCATTAGTGTCAAGTAAGCAACATGGTGCATACTATCTCTAGTGCTAGGGCTCCATTTGGTATGACAAGATTTCCACTATCATCCTAAAGATGACCATCTTGATCTGGGCCCTGGATCGTGTCATGCCCATCAGGTAGTGTCAAGGCCATCTTGGGGGCATGCTGGGTCCACTTGTACATCATCAAGAATTGTCTATGCTAGGCAAGAGAAGCCTAACATTTTGGCTCCTGGGGCTGCTGTGAGATGTTTACCAATTGCTCATGTCATCAAAAGGCCCAAAGCATGCCAAAAGTGGGAAACATTATATTTGCTAAGCCATCATTCTCTTTGGAACACAATGGATGGCTTGAGCATCATGTGGAATAGGGTGTCCTCAAGTTCTCTGTTACTTTAGACCACCTGGCAAAACCAAACTCAAACTAAAGTGAAAGCAACCATTCATTCGAGAGTAAGATCATAAATGCTAATAAGTGGACCATACATAAGAATTAAGGACATTGATACTTCAAACCAAGATCACGTTCGAATATCTAACTAGACCATGTCTTGTAAAGGTGTTCTGTACCTTTGTTGGGGTGGCTAAGTAGGCATCCGTATTAGGTGCTTCCAGCTTGTAAGGGGAGGTGTTCTTTTCGTGGTTAACCCTTCAATCAATAGGTGATGGTGTAAGTGATAATGGAGGGGAAGTCCTTCATGGCCAAGTGCCATGGTTAGGGAACCAACTGGTTGGAGTCGACATCTTGAATGTATAGATGTAATGGAGGCAACAATCGTGGATACATGAGTTACCTTGTTGGACTTGCTTTTTCTAGCCCTTTGTTGTGCCTTTTAATGCTTTTTGGTAATGCTCTGTATTCTAGTGCATAGCTCAATGACCAAAGCTTGATCTTTATGAGATGGCATTTAATTTAACCCGTAAGACGAGGTATTTTATCACTCATCAGGGTTATGAGATGCAAGGGTTTTTTTGATGTGTTGGAACATTAAGTGTTTAAGAAGTGCGTGATGGCTAATGAGGAGGGTAGAGCTCATGACAAACTTTTTATTGTTGAGGAATCAATAGTTTTGTAGATTGTGGTTGATTTCTTAAATTCTTTATCATAATAATTATTTGTGAATTTAGTGGATTCTTTATTAAATTTTTATGTTTTCTTCTTTCATCAAGCAATTACCAAAAGTACAAAACATAAGGATCACAAGAGACAAAGAATACAAAGATATAGGCTCCAAGCTAGGGCAAAACCCCACAAGGGGGAAAACCCAACCAACTTCTCTTCTTATAGAATTCGATCAAAGTGAGAAATCTAAAACCCAAGACAAATACAAGAATCCAATCTCCAAGAAGCTAAGTCAAGCCCTCCAAATTCTACATCAATATGAACATCTGAAACTCGCATTAGGCACAGAAATATATCCTAGGGGCTTTGCATGAACCACAAAAGATATGTCACATGAGACTCCTATCAACCACAGAGGATTACTCCACAGGAGCCTCACATTAACTCAACCAATAGATCTTCAACTTAGCTCTAATTGCTTCACAAAAATATAGCCTCTATCCCTCGCATCTTCTTTAGAAATTTAGCCTCAAGAAACTCACATTTTCTTCAGAAGTTTAGCCTCTGAACTTCCCATGCCTCCACCTCAAAGCTCATTTTAGAAAGTATCAAATTGCTTGCCATTATGTGGAGGACATATGCCAATATATAGTTGTTTTCATATGCGAAAAGACGCTTCTGGTGAGTGAGCCGACTTGTCATCTTAAAGGGCTGACTTGGATTCTTGAGGTGAATTGACGCAAATTACATTTTTGAAACTTTTTACTTTTTCTTTTCAAGAAGTCCAAGTATGACTTTGACTCAATAAATCCTAGAAGCGTGAAGAACATGCTTACCTTAAAAATAATAGAAAAATCTTTTTCTTCTTTTGATTTTTACATAAAATAGATAATGATACAAGTACAGTGATAATTATGAAGACCGAACATAGTAACTCTCTTTAACATTTCCCACGCGCTATCTTATGCCCCGATCTTCTTTTGCATTTTGACTTTTCTTTTTCTTTCATTGTGGCCATATTATTCGTTTCATTTCGTTTAGCTGCATCAACCTCTAGGGCAATGTTTTCTGACCCTGCTCAAGGTTGTTGGACAAGAGAGTGCTAAATCCCAATGAACCAATGGCAATTATCTCGAAGAATGGAGATGGTATGAATGGATAATAATATGATACGTAAAATGTTAAGTATGGTAAAGGGAGAATAGACAATGTTCCACCAAGACTCCAGGACAAGGGGAACACATGTGTGGAGATATGCACATGGGGGACGTGTGGGAGTACCATCAAATTTTAGGGAAATTTAGGGGAGACGGGGAGACATTGGGGTTTATATATATATATATATATATATAATTCAAATTCATATTCAATAATGAAAGTAGAAATATATTGATCCATGCATAATTGAATTAAATATTGAAATACCTTGATCCATATTCATCGTTCATATTGATACATACATCATTCATCCATACACCACCTGATAAAATAAAGAAATAGATTGATCCATATTCACCATTCATCATTATAGAATCTACATTGATTTAAAATTAAAGTCATCATTCATCGTTCTAGAATGTAAATTAATTTAAAATTAAAATTTATCATTTATCATTCTAGAAACTAATTAGTACTAAGAAAAATAGACTATAGTAGATACCAATGTTATTAGAACCAGACTGGTGATCGAATCGAAAAACACTTTGAACTGAGAATTGGTCGAAACTGGACTGAAACTGGTAAAAAAACTGGACCAAAAAAGCACTTGACCAAAAACACCTAACATATTCAAATTTTAAAGAAAAACAGATATATATATATATATTATATATATATATATATATATATATATTATATATATATTTGCATCCATATGAATCCAAGCTATTTATATGCAAATAAGCAAAAGTTCTCATTTATATAGCATGTAAGTGTGCACATAACCAAAATAGCACCGAGTGCAGTCCATCTCCGAATCGAAAGTACATCAATAAACAGGGTCTAGATGGTCTCTATCATCCAAAAAGAATCACACTACAACAAATGCCTACATATCGTTAAAATCATTACCTATATCGGGATCTTTGTCATCAATATCACCCTCTAAGCACTAAAATAAAATAGAAAAAACGTAGCATATTGTTATGTATAAAATTAATATGTATTAATGTTTAATTTAGGAAGGGGCACAATCAAAAGATCATGTAAAGGAACCAAGGTTGTATTTAAGCCGAAGCCCTCTCGCCAATGTAATCATCATTCAATTTCTAATAATAATAATAATAACTGTAAACTATAATATTTAAATTGAGTTCGCTGCACATGTCTAGTCAATATTTTGTTTGAGTGATGGGTACATTTTCAGGAGGGTCATGATAGAGGAGTTTGACAACCAATGCCACTGATAGGTACATAAAGGGCTTGGTGTGTTGCGAAATATAGGGAAGCTAGATTAGGTGATTTCTCTTACTTTGATAATTGCTTGTGATGTATTTTTACTTAAGTTAATTAGCTTCTTCTTCCTCTTGATTATTTTTAGTGTTCTTGTCATCAAACAACTAGTAAATCATAAAGAACAATGAGACAAGAAGACACAAGATGTGTTGAAATATGTAACTAGGTTCACTCTTCATAATGACATGTGTAATCATGTTTTTATGTAATTAATGTAAATAGGAAAACTAAAATTATTTTATGCTTGAGACATGGGATTCATGCTCAAGGAATTTTATTTTATAAAAATGAAACTCCTATTGTGAGCTATTAGGTTTGGTCATTAAGTCATAAAGTCCATTGAGTCAATGTCATGTATTGAAGACCCATTTGGGCATGTTACATATTGTAAAAGAGAATTTATTTTAGTCATAATCCCTCCAAGACCTTGTCTCATGCGCTCAATCAAGTTGGCCTTACAAAATAAGCTTTACATCGTTCTAGAAGGTGATGTCGACCTAGACACTAGCACAAGTCAACTTATTTTTCATGGGCACACTACTATATAAAGGAGGCCTTAGCCTCACTTGAAGACAACTCGTTCAAGCATATGAAGTAGAAGATCAAGTGCGAGAAACACAAGAAGAGAAGCTTCTCATCAAGCGAAGAAGGGAGAAGAAGGTGCCAAGGTGATTTTGATCTATTTTGGGGCAAATATCTCTCACACATGCGAAGAAGATTAGTACCATATGTTGCAGAACAAGCTGAGATATCACAGTCATTCTAGGAGCCAAGACAAGTGGACACCAGATTTGGTGAATGCTAGTTAAAAAACCCAATGCGAGGAAAACCCTTTGATCAATTATTCTTATTATTATATCAAAAGTTCAGTAGAGAGAGTACAAAAATCAAATTGACTTACCCAATTCAAAGTCAAAACAGTCCTGTCAATTTTTGCATTCAACTGTAGTCAAACTTCAGGGCTAAACATAAAGTCAACACTAGTCAAATCAGTAATAAATCATCCTCAAAACAACTTGGTCTTCCCTCGTCAAAATCAGCCTCATCAAGGGGTCAAAGGCAACCCAAAAAAACTTGGTCAAACTCACTCAAAGTGGAGAGAAAAACCGCTGTAATTTTCTTCGGTCAAACTGCAGTCAACTTTGAAGTCCACACTGGTTAAACTACCTATATTCCCTCGATTTATGTGACCATAAATGCAACCTAAAGAGACAATTTTTTTTTCTAAAAATTGAGCTGGCCAAAAACCCCTTGGTTAACACTGGTCAACTTGGTCTTCATTCTTAAATTTCAGTCTTGCAATTCAACCCAGAAAACTCGTCCTTCTTGCCACACGTGAGAGAGAGAGAAGTTGCCTAATAGCTGTACGAACCAATGAGAGGAGAGAGAAGAATGTGTGAGTGATGATGGTGTGAGATCACTTGTATTTATACAAATCGCTGTGGGTGAAGAGACACATCCATTGGGCTTCTTGGGCCTACATGTAGATGTGGCCAACTTGAACAATTTGCACATGTGTGGGCATAAATTCAAAATCACACTTCCGCTTTTGTCCAAATTGGATGATATTTATATAAATTTTGGTCCTCTCAAAAAGAGGAATTTAATGCAATCATCATCTCCATCAAATGAGTTGTCCCAAGGTGGAATTTGGCCCTAGTTTCCAATTTTAACAATTACTCTATGCTAAGTTACAATGTTGAAGATGTCTCATAGTTTCTTCACTCAGGAAAATATATTTACTTTAATTACTTTTATACTAAGTTACAATGTTGAAGATGTGTAATAGTTTTTTCACACACGATTTCCTCTGCCTTCTCTTAAGTGACCTTTAGAGGATCATCTCTTAGATGTTTTTGTTAATTACTTTTCTACTAAGTTACAATGTTGAAGATGTCTCATAGTGTTTTCACACATGATTTACTTTTCTACTAAGTTACAATGTTGAAGATGTCTCATAGTTTTTTCACACATGATTTCCACTGCGTTCTCTTAAGTGACCTTTAGAGGATCATCTCTTAGCTTTTTTTGTTACATTACTTTCATACATTTGATGGCTTTTATACTTTTTGCATTAATAATAGTGATGGAGATATTTTGACTCAATTTGACTTCTAGCAAGATCTATTGAAAAGATGAAATAGAAAAGAAAAATCAACTAGAATAGTCTTACCCCTCTATAGATTTTACCCATTTGGATTTGAACCTGTAACCTTTTACGAGGAAGCACATGTTCTTAATTGATAATACAAACCAAATAATATTGGATTTTTGCTCATGTTTATTTTCCACCTAACTTTTTAGTCAAAAGGTATCAATAGAGAAAACCTTTCAAAAATCCCTGTGAGGAAACCATCCATAGTAGCCCATTAGAAACAAAGAATAATGAAGGCAAGAATGACTATATCTCAAAAGAACCTTCTCCACAAACAAAATCATGAACCAGGTGCTCAAAATGTAACAACTTTGGAAAGAGAGAGATGCCAAGAGAGAGATGGAAAGAGAAATGCCATACTTGAATAAAGCATCAACTTCAAAATTTTGCTCTCTATACATGTTGAATGATAGATTTTACATCACTATCAAAATTTTGTCAATGGAAAACCAAAAGTGCATTGCTTCACCCCAAAAGGATACCATTTCAGCCCTACAATTAGAGCCAACACCACCATACCAACATAAAAGATAGACTTTATATGGACCTATCCGAATTTATATATTTCCTATTATTATGTGGATATGTTATTTAACTGTTCGTTTGTGTATCTTCTTCGTTGATACTTTCCAGAGCAGTTTTTCATGCATAAGACATTTTTTTAAATCAAAAACCGAATTGAACAGCTAATAAAATCTGCAGCTCGTTAAAAATGAATATCAAAATAGAAATCTAAGCAAAATCGAATAGGTATTAGAGACCTAAACCCACACCTAGTAAATAAAAGAGAAACATGGAGAAACGTGTACACCTGTTAATGAAATCAAAGTTCCCCCACATGGTTGAAATAAAATCAAAATCTACGTGCTTATTAGAATTAGAAATCCAAACCCAACCGAGAGATCAGATTTAAGTGCAAGGCGTATTGATTCGTATTATTTAAACGAAAAAGGTTGCAATATAATCGAAAGGTTTTTTTCAACAGAAAAATCATATTGTATTGATGTATAGAGATCAAAATACAAATGTAAGTTTAATGAAAGATTAACCCAATTCATCTTTAATGATAACTAGATTCATGGATCCGTGATGTTCTGTAAGTTACACATCCAGACAGAAAAAGCAACATTGTGATTTCAGATATTTTAGAATGGCGCATAGTAAGTCCCGGAGATTGGGAACGTTGAAGAAATACCAAAATTAAAACAAAAGTATGGGTGCCACAGAGGTCATATAATGGAAAGGTTATCAGGCCATTAATGGATCCTTTTAATAGGATTGTAAGATTATAACAGACAAAATGATGACAACATTCTTGGATGAGCATATTGTTGGCGAGACACTGAAAGGTGGCTATAGTTTAACATAATTTTTTTGGGGTGAAATAACCACTATAAATTCTGTATATTTAGATTTTTATTTTTATTTATTAAAATATTAAAGAACATATAAATATTGACACAATTCGCTTATCAAGCCGAATTGTAGAAGGAGATACTATCCAAGCGAGAAGGAAATCAAGGGATAAAATTATTGTTGGTCTCTCACACATGTTGCAACTAGGGTTTTTGAAGAGGTCGAGAATTGCAGGTCTGTGTCAATAGGTTGAAATTTTAAGAGAAGCCGAGATCTATGGTGAATCAATCAATTTGACTAGTGTTGAGTCAAGGAAGAAGTATTGTTTCAAGGAAGTCTTGTGACTTGGTCTTGCAGAGGTTGTTAGGTCAAGGGTCTTGGTCTTGGAATTCACTACTTGAAGATTCTATAAGAAGAAGAATTCATTTGGGTTTTTCTCTCAAGTTGGAGAGGTTTTGGTCCTGGCTGATCACCTACATATTGTGTCCCTCTTCTCATTGTGGTTCATATTTTGATAGTTGTTTGATGAAAAGAACACTACAATAATCAAGTTCAAGAAAAGCCTAATCAAAAGAAGTAAAAAGTATTCACAAGCAGTTATCATCTCTAGAGAAGTCACTTGTTGTCTCTGCCCTAGATTTCTCAACAAGATGTAGGCGATCAACTAGGGCTGAAACCTCTCTTTTTGAGAGGAAAACCCACAAGAATTCTTCTCTTCTTATAGAATATTCAAATGACGAATTCCACGACCTAAGACCCTTGATAAAGACCCCTCCAAGACCAAGTCAACCTTTCCCCTTGATGAGCTTCCTTTCTAGCAATTTCGACCCCAACAACTTCTTCAACAAATTTGACTCCAACAGTTTCTTATATAAGTTCGACCCCAACAATTTCTTCTACAACTTCGATCCCAATAGTTTTTTTGCAACTTCAACCCCGATAACTTTTTAGCAATTTGACTTGCCCAACAACTTTCCAGCACTTTGACTTGCCCAACAACTTCCAGCGACTCGCCTCGCCCAACAACTTTCTAGCAACTCGCCTTGCCCAACAACTTCCAACACTTCAACTTGCCTAACAACTTTAGAAACCGTAGCACAATAGAGAGAGACAGATCCAAAACCTTCAATCTTGCTTTTCTTCTTCTTATCCTTGATTTTCGTCCTTTTTCGACTTGTTTCTTGAGGAGATCGAAATTTCTTGTTCTGTGTTCTAATGAGGTTAAATTCCTTCTTATATATAGTCTTTACAGGGCTATGAATTGCTTCTTTGAGGTCGACTTGATCTCTCATGTAGGCAGACTTGCTTGAGGCACCATGGCAAGGTCTTGGAGGGTCTTTGACTCTATTTTGACTCAAATAAATTTTTCTTTACAATATGTAACATGCCCAAATGGGTCTTCCATACATGACAATGACTCAATTGACTTGTAGAATAAATGACAATCCCTAGAAGCACTCAATGGGTGCTTGACCTAAAAATAAATTTCACTTGAGCATGAAACCCATGCCTCAAGAATGACAATAATAAATTTAATTTTCTCTTTATCAAATACATAAAACCATGATTACATTAGTCATTATGAAGACCGAACCTAGTTACATATTTCAACACTCCCTCTTAACTAGGGAGGTATTCATAATCCATACAAGGTACTTGCACATTCTCAAACTGAAGAATTTTCATAAGACGAGTCAGATTGGTAAGTTGTCTCATAAGCTATCTTATCAACTTATACTAGAGCATCTTATCGTACTAACCAAGATTGTCACATAGCAAGGCCTTGACTAACAACTCTATCCTCCCACAAGATTAGAGCACAATGCTAGCGAGACCAATGACTGGCAGACACCATCATCATTGTCTCTCAAGGAACATACCCCACCCCGGTGATAACAGGGTATGGCCTTCTAGGACGATTCCTATCTTGGAATAACACATCCTCTAGGAATTTCCTCTTCGACTTCTCTTATCTTGGATGCACTACCATATCTTCAAAGAGTGTCAGAATCAATCTCAGATGCTTACCCAATCCTTCATTCTTTCTTCACAATATGAAGAGAAGAATGACGTGTCTATCTCTCCCTCTAAACTAGGGGAGATATATTCATTCCTATAAAAGCAATATACCCAAGCTTCCTCTCGACTAGGGACTTGTTTCCAACAACAACTTTTTGCTCTTTGGTGGAGATCATGCTGCCTTCGGCTGCTTGTAGAGTTCCTCCTTTCGATGTCATGCATTTCATCTTCATTATTATGGAGCCTTCAACTTCTAGGTTTTTCTTTGTAGGGCATAAACCATCCATCACTTTCTTTCAACGAACCATAGGGTTGAACCAACAATCATGTCATTTGTCTTTTCATCGTAAAGTGATCTTCCAATCTACATCTGGCTTTTCGTGATACAATTACCTCTTCCAAGTCATGTTTCCTTCAAAATCTCCCATCCAACCACTTGAGTGCTAGTTGTAGGTGACATCTACAGGTCTCTTTCGGTAGCCCTGTATCAACACATCCAGATGTTGTTCAAAAATAAAAAATGAACATCAAATTGAAGCTAACTTTTGTGATGGCCTTTCATCATGGCATTTGCTTCTTGGAACATCAACCTCCAACACATTAATAAATATATCTCCAAAACTTTCAGTGTCAAGGGTCTCGTTCTTTACAGACTTTATTAAAGTCTTCGTATCCTTTCTATGGATATATCATAGTGAATTCTTTTAGTCATTGGATGTTGGTCACTTATCTTATCTTACATGACCATAGTTGCATATTTTACGGACACTGCTTCCTTTCTGCACATATTGTTCCCCAAGAACTTCCATATATAGTTCCTTCGTCTTTTTAACTACCTCATATTGCATATGAGGACATATTATGTTGACTTTATTTTATCAATCTGTGAACTAGTTCAAGGGCTATGCCTTCATACATCTTTCTAAAGGAAGAAATCCTTCTTTTTTGATCGTTCTCATGAGATAGAGCATTTACCCATGCTATTTGCAACTATATGATGACATGATTTAATCTATTAAAATACATGCATACATACCTCTTTTCCCCTTTTGGTCATCTAGAACTCCTTTGGCAACTTCCTTTCCTTGCTTGAAAATACTTGACATATTGCACTCCTTTGTCTTCATACCATCATCCTTCTAAACAAAAGATCCCACACAAGGTGGAATGTAGGCCATCAGTGAGACACTTGCTTCTTCCAAGTAGAGGTGAACCTTCTAATGAAGATTCCAATGGAGGATCTTGATTATTCTCATCCTGCAAATTCTCCTTCCTATAGATGATGTATGATGTTTTCTTTCTATGCTAGATGACTTTCTTCCAATCATATTACTACTTCGGTATGAGCTACTATCATTATGACTGCTACAACCATGTAGACTTTTACTTCAGCTATCCTTTCAAGCGTTTATAATGATGTCATGAGCTCTTTCCTCAATCATATGCTTCTAATATGATGCATCCTACATACTTATAACGCTTCTCATCTTGACAGTAATCTGTTAATCATATTAGAGGTCTTGTCATCTTCTATATTTCATTGTTGTGTACCCTAGAGGTGTAAATAGTGAAGATCTACTCCTTCCTTCTTAGATTTCTTCTCATTAGGTTTTTCTACTTCTTCGGTGATATGGGCTTCAATTCTTTCTTTCCTTTTCTTGTTGTCCTTCTTGAGTTCTGGACAATCTCTCTTGAGATGCCCATATTCTTGACAACCATAGCATTGGATCTTTGACATATTGATCTACTTCTTTTTCTAAGGACTAAACTTTCATTTTCTTTTAGCCATGACAACAACTGCTTGAACTTGCTCATTTGATCTCACATCACTTTTTTCCTTCAATCTTGTTTCCTCAATCTTCCATAATGACCAAAGTTCGTTGAATGTTGTGGCTTCCTTCTTTCCATAAATGCTTGATACAAAGTTGCCCCATTCCTCCGGTAGTGCATTAAGCACAACTGTGGTCATCTCTTTGTTGGACATTATTCCCCCAACTCTTGCAATTGGTCTCTTATTTGTGACACCCTCATATACTATAAGGCTATTCCTTCTTTCTTTAAAATCTTCATCTTATAAAGCTCAGTTCTCAATGATACGACTTCTCTAGTAGTGTGTACGGAGAACAATTCTACTAGCTTCTCATATATTTCTTTTCATGTCTCCAACTTTGCTACATAAGGAATGAGGGGATCCTTGATGGATTCTATAAGGATCCTTTGAGCCCCTATTTCCTCTTTCATATACTTCGACAATGCTTGAGGTTGTTCTTGTGATGGTTTGGAGACCTTACCATTGACATGACCAATAACTTCATTCTATATGAGGATCAAATCTGTCTTCTTCTTCCATGCAAGGAAGTTTGATGACTCAACCAATTTGTTGCTCTCATTGCAAAATGAAGTCATTTTGACAGTTTCAGACATCGATATAAAGGCACTTACTTGTCAAGTGAGTATGCTCCTTTGATGATGATATCTTCAACTTGATGCCTTCTTGAAGATGTTGATAATAGAAGATGTCTTCCTTCAAGTATGCTCTAAAAAGTGATCCTTTCTTCAATGAGAGGAGATTGCTTTGATTTCCTTGATGATGATGATGGCAATGCTTTTTCTTGCTTTCCTTGGATATAAAGACTTCAAGATGCTTCAATGTGTAGGTCTTCTTTTCCTTGTGATGATGAATTTAAAATGTGTGAGCTTCCCAAGAATGCTTCAAGTGTGGAAACCTTCTTTGGATGAGCTAGGGTTTTGAGGTCTTCTTAGATACTCCTTAGTTCCTTCCTTCAAGATGATGAGTAGGTCTGTCCTTCTTAATTATTTCCTAGTGCTCGACCCTTATGTATCTTTCTTTAATAATGATCTTCAAGTTGCCTTTTCTTCTTGTCGTGGTCACCTTAGCTCCGATACCATGTTTAGAAATCTAGGGCAACTGCGTTATGTGATTTCTCTTACTTTGATAACTACTTGTGATGTATTTTTACTTAACTTAAGTAGCTTCTTTTTTCTCGGGATTATATTTAGTGTTCTTATCATCAAACAACTACCAAATCATAAAGAACAATGAGTCATGAGGACACAAGATGTAGGTGATTAGCTAGGGCCAAAACCTCTCCTCTTGAGAGGAAAACCGATGAGGACACAAGATGTAAGCGATCATCCACGGCCAAAACCTCTCCTCTTGGGAGGAAAACCCACAAGAATTCTTCTCTTCTTATATATTCTTCAAATGAAGAATTCCAAGACCTAAGACCCTTGACAAAAACCTCTCCAAGACCAAGTCAACCTTTCTCCTTGATGAGCTTTTTTTCCAAGAATTTTGGCCCCAACAACTTCTTCAACGACTTTGACCCCAACAATTTCTTCTGCAATTTCGACCTCAACAATTTCTTCTGCAACTTTGACCCCAACAATTTCTTTTGCAACTTCAACCCCAACAAATTTTTAGCTTTCAAGTACTTCGACTTGCCCAACAACTTTCCAACACTTCGCTTGCCCAACAACTTTCCACTCGTCTTGCCCAACAACTTTCCAATACTTAGACTTGCGGCTTGCCCAACAACTCGACTTTTCCTAGCAACTTTAGAAGCCCTAACACAAGAGAGGGGGAGAGAGAGAGAGATCCGAATAATTCGATCTTGCTTTTATTCTTCTTATCCTTAAGTTTTGTCCTTTTCCAGTTTCTTTCTTGAGGAGATCGAACTTGCTTGTTCTGTGTTCAAATGAGGTCGAGTCCCTTGTTATATATAGGATTTCCAGAGGTATGAATTGCTTCCTTGAGGCCGATTTGATCTCTCATGTAGGATGACTTGCTTGAGGCACCATGACAAGGTCTTGGAGGGTCTTTGACTCTATTTCGACTCAAATAAATTTTTATTTACAATATGTAACATGCCCAAATGGGTCTTCCGTACATGGCAATGTCTCAATTGAATTGTAGTCTAAATGACAGGCCTTAGAAGCACTCATTCATGATAAAATCCAATGGAAACGTTGCAATCCACTTGACCCCGAAATCTTGAAAACTTGTTAAGTCTGCTAGATTTTGAGTGAGATCTAAAATTCTACTTTCTCCATATGAAATCCAATGAGGTTGGAACCATTCTCAAACATTGAGTCATTGTTGATTTGGGGAAGCATCGAATGTGCTCTAGCCACGAAATTTGGTGGAGAGGTTGGGGCACATGAGATCTCCAATACCCAAAAAGGGTTTGGGCAGATTCTGAACAGATCAAGAGATATTAAAATAATTAATATTTTTAATGGAGTCCCTAAGTCTAAACATGGGGAAAATAATATTAATGTGTATTAATATGAATCTGTGTTAGAATGGTCCAAATGACATGGATCAAGCTAGATCTAATATTAGCCGTTGATTAGGGACTTAATCTCGACTGTTGATATGTCAACAGTAAAAGTATAATAGGAGGCTTGAGGGTCACTTGGAGAACACACTAGAGTGATCAATCATGCTATTCTCTAGAGCGGGGTTTGCTAAGAGAGATAGAATTAGTGATCGGGAAATGCAGCTGAGGGGCATTTGAGTACAAAGAGATAGAGAGGCAGAGATAGTTCCGAGAGAGCAGCGCAGTAGCCAAGGAGAGTGACGTAGAGCCAGCTAGGGCTCACGTAGGGCTACATAGAGGCAACCGGGAGCTGCGCAAAGCCTCAGAGAGGCTAGCATTGCTGACGTAGAGGGCCAGAGGGTTGACGCATACCTATCCGGGGTGATGCAGGGCCAGCGTGAAGCCGAGAGGGGTTGACGCAGTCCAGAGAGAGGCTGACGGTGGGGTTTCTGGGGCAGATTGGTGCTGAGTAGCTTCTGGAAGGATTATCCGGGGTTTCAACCAGGAGATTTGTCAGAAACAGAGAGGTATTACTGCCAAGGAAATTCTGAATTGGGTAGGCCAGTTTCCGCACCCAGATTTTACTCTGATATTGCTTAATAAGAAAACCCTCAAATAGCTGCACCGATTTTCCCACATTGGGTTTTTTCTGGGGACATGTGTCCAAAAATAATGGTGTCATATGGTGTGTTTGTTTTTGTTTCTTTTAGTTGCTGATCTGTAATATGTTGAGTGTGCATTATTGTTTATTTTCAATATTTACATTGTAAATAACTTGTTAAGGAAAATAACGAGTAGGTAGGAATAAATCAGATAAAGTGCATGGAGGGTTTCTAACTAAGTAAACTTAGAAACCTCAACATGGTATCAGAGCGTGATTGCAGATCACAGGAGGACTAAAGGACATTAGCCGAGAGGAGCAATAGCTGCAGAAAACATCTGTCCCAAAGTGACAGATGCTGTTTCTAGCAGAGGAACAACAAGGAAGGGTGACTCAGTGCCTGCGTCATCAAGGGTGAGCTAGGAAGAGGCAGCACAAAGGCTAAGGAAGGCAAAAGAAGCTTCACGGAGATCCACGTAGTAGCTGGGAGGGCTGAAGCATTTGGCAGAGGGGGTCGGGTTGCTGGTGTCGGGATTGCACAGAGTCTAGGAGCTCTCAGCTTCAGGTTGCTAGGGTTTAGAAGGCTGCGGGAATATTGAAGAGTGGAGCTGGTGAGGTACTGTAGTCAAAAAAATACTTGACAAAGCAAGGGTAGAGGAGTTGCTACCGAGGGTTTCTAGCCGAGGAACCTGGATTAGTGGTGCGGTTGCACAAGACGATCAGAGTAGGGGCATCTCGATAGTGGCAGAAGGATTTCCAGGAGGGAAATTACGACTTAGAGGGTGTCCAGAAGAGAACATCCGGATGGGAAGTAGAGACTTCGAGGAGCCGAACAGACAACTTCCAGGAGGGAAGTAGTCGAGCATCATGGCACTACACGGAGTAAGATACTGGGATAGACTGGATGGAGCATTGAACTTTGCAGTCTGGAAGGCAAGAATCTTATTTGTACTCGACATGAATCGTGTCAAGAACTTCACCTTGAAGGTAATAGCTATCCCAGTCGACCCCAATGATAATGACAAGTACGAGGAGGCGATGGCGAGGGCCAAGAGCATTATCCTTGGTGGGGTCAAGGATCATGTAGTACCACACAGCCGAGAAGGAAACGACATTTGAAATGTGGGAGGCTCTCAAGAAGCTGTACCAGCATACTTCTGTGCAAAGAAGAATGCTGCTTGAGAATCAGTTGAGGTCGTATCAGATGAAGAAGGTAGAATTGATTGACACCTTCCTCGGAGGACTGAACGAGATCCGAGATTAGTTGACTGCTATAGAGGCGACACCAGATCGGGAGCTGATGGTGAGAACATCCCTGAATGTTGTCTCAGAAGACTAGGAGGTATTTGTCCAGAGTATACTGGGTAGAGGGACACTTCCACCTTGGGATGAGATGTGGGCGGTTCTTCGCCAATATGAGATTAGAAGGCAGTTGAAGACGGGTAGCAGCAGCAAGGGGATCAAAGTCAAACAAGAGGAGGAAGATGTGGCCCTAGCATCTGAGGGAAAGCAGGAGAAGCAGAAGATGAAAGATCTCTCCAAGATCAAGTTTTTCCATTGTTGGGAGTTGGGTCATTATGCGACCCAGTGTCTAAGGAAGAAGAGTAAGGGAGAGTCTTTCGAGACCAAGGCAGTGCCAACACGGGCAGAGAAGGAAGTTTTGACAAACGATGATTGTGCCACGAGTGCACATGCACCACTTGAGCGGAAGTGGGGAGACATCGAGCTGTAGTCAAAGGGACTACTGGCAATGAGGTGCAAGATCCTCGAGGTACCTAGCCTCTTGGATTAGACCTTGCTACGGGAGCCCCGAAGAGGAGTAGCAGGACTGGCTGAGTTGGGTAGAGATGGATGCGGATGAAGCGACAAAGAGAGCTACAGTGTAGGAGTCCCAAGATAGCGCGAGGCTAGCAAGCTGCAACAGTGTGAGAGGTACAGGAGTTTTGCACCAGTGCAGGATGGGACAGAGAGGTGTGCAACCGTGTGAGGTGTAGGGAGTTGTTGCAGCAGCGCAGAGGTCAAAGAGGGAGCACTTGTCAGCGACAGAGGGAGCTTTAGCATCAGTGGGTGTCTCTAGCCCAATAGGGAGGTCAGATTGGGATATCAGTTACTTACTTCTCAGTAACTGAGTTGCAGTGTAGCAGTGGGCAACACGATGCAACATGATGGGAGGAGGCGTAGTGTAGATGCAGTGCTGGGAGAAAGGACCAACAACAACACAGATGTAGAGGGTGCTGTCGTACAGATGTAGTAGTGGCAGTGGTAGAACCATGGGCAACAATACATGAAGCAACAGTGCAGAGGATGTTGGGTAGGAAGTCCTAGCATCAGCACAGGTACCGATGTCGGATGATCAGAGAAATATTAATGAGGAGTATTGCTAGAGCATAGTCCTCGCTAAAAGGGAGTGTTGATTTGGGGTAGCATCAGATGTGCTCTAGGCACAAAATTTGGTGGAGAGGTTGGGGCAAATGAGATGTCCAATACCCAGAAAGGGTTTGGGCAGATTCTAGACGGACCAGGAGATATTAAAATAATTAATATTTTTAATGGAGTCCCTAAGTCTAAACTTAGGGAAAATAAAATATTAATGTCTATTAATATGAATCTGCGTTAGAGTGGTCCAAAAGACATGGATCAAGCCAGATCTAATCTTAGCCGTTGATTAGGGACTTAATCTCGGCCATTGATATGTCAACATGAAAAAGTATAATAGGAGGCTTGAGGGTCACTTGGAGAACACACTAGCGTGATCAATCATTCTATTCTCTAGAGCGGGGTTTGCTAAGAGAGATAGAATTAGTGATCGACAGATGCAGCTGAGGGGTGTTTTAGTACAGATAGACAGAGAGGCAAAGATAGTGCCGGGAGAGCAGCGTAGTAGCCAAGGAGAGTGATGTAGAGCCAGCTGGGGCTCACGTAGGGCCATGCAGAAGCAACCGGGAGCTGCACAGAGCCTCAGAGAGGCCAGCATTGCTGACATAGAGGGCCAGAGGTATGACGCAGGGCTTGCCAGGTCCGACACATACCATCCGCTGTGACTCAAGGCCAGCGTGAGTAAAGAGCGGCTTACACAGTCCAGAGAGGCTGACGCTGAGTTTTCTGGGGTAGATTGGTGCTGAGTAGCTGCCGGAAGGATTATTCGGGGTTTCAGCCAAGAGATTTGTCAGCCAGGAGGTATTGCTGCCAAGGAAATTCTGAATTGGATAGGCCAATTTCGGCACCCAGATTGTACTCTGATATTGCTTAATAAAAAAACCCACAGATAACTGCACCGGTTTAACCACATTGGGTTTTTTTGGAGACATTAGTCCAAAAATAATGGTGTCATATGGTGTGTTTGTTTCTGTGTTTTTTAGTTGCTAATCTGTAATATGTTGAGGGTGCACTAGTGTTTATTTTCAGTATTTACATTTTAAATAACTGTTAAGGAAAATAACATGTAGGTAGGAATAAATTAGATAAAGTGCATGGAGGGTTTCTAACTAAGTATACTTAGAAACTTCAACAGTCATTTCATGGTAATATTAAAAATTAAGTAAAAGAATGAAAATTAAAGATAAAGGAGAATGCCACTTTTACTTTAAGAATTTGACATTACCATGAATTGCATAACAATAATAGGGCCATAGGCTTGGCTATTAGGGTTCCCCACACAAAAGTTCATGAAACTGAAAAGGGGTGCATCTAGGTGTCCCCCCCTCAAAAGGGGTGCTTTTGGGTGCCCCCCTTTTGAGGGGGTGCGCTTGGAAGCACCCTTTTCAAGGGGATGCGTCCCCCACATTGTGGAAATGTTTCCCCTTGTCTCCCAAAAAGGGGAATGTGGGGAACGTTTCCCTAAGCATCCCCCATCTCGGTTGCGTGGGGTGAGTGCACCCCACCTTGGGTGACACGTCTCCATTTTAATCTAGGTCTTTCAAGTAGTGCCCTTCCTATGACCCTAATACCTTAGGGGAGGTCCCATTGGACTAGGGCTAAAGATTAACCCGCTGGTAAGGTGAGAGAACAAGTTGATATTCAAGATAGGTCAATCATCCAGATTACCCCTTTATCCATACTAAATGCCCAAAACATTAAGCAAAAAAAATCAACTGCAAAATGATCAAATTACCTGTTGAGTGGTATCCCACTTTCATCCAAGAAGAATGTCAGATGGTGAGAGGTGTATGTTTGTCGTAGATGGTGGAGAAATTGGCATATGATCATCAATAAGCAAATGTGTTGGGCTGTTGGCTGTCTAAAATAGGAGAAAAAGTTTTCTCCTATGCGGTTACTCATTTTGGTGGGTAATAGGACTATCATATCATTTTTGTTCATCCCATTGTCACCTCTGTCGCCATTGGCTATCACACTCGGGAATTTTTGACATCATTGATCTCCAATCCTGCACTTATTCACTTAGTCTTCTACATCACTGGGGCCTTTCATCCAGTTATATACATGTTCATGAGGCTGTCCTGTTGTTGTATCATTTTTTACTTCATTTTATCCTAGATTTAGCTTTGGCATTTTCTTGGAGTTGTGTTTGCACTCCCACTTTGTACTCGTATTGAATATATCCTTTTGTACCATTGACCTACTTTTGTGGTCATTCGTTGGACATTAATAAATAGACCTTTATAGTTTTTGACAAAGCAAGGTATTGATCTAGTCTTCTCATTTCCCTAGATCCATTCATTTAGCTAGATTTGTGATCCAGTTATTGATTATGTTACAATGTTGCCCCGTTTTTCTGAATCTTATGGAACCCTTCCTAACCTGGATGGGATCATTGAAAGAATTCTCTTGGAATGTGGAAAATTTACTTATTACTCTGCACCTGGGTTCTAGGATTTCTATTTCTGTTAAGGAATTTTGGTCATGAATATTGATTTGGCAGATAGTGGAATGCATGGCCTAAACAATACTTCTTGGCACACACTCCCATACGCCATCTTATCTATCTGATTTTCTACTTAAATTATTTCTGGTGAATTAATACTGTTTCAAACTTGAGAATGGAAAACCACAAAAGGTATTCTCTTTGTTTCACATTCCAATAAAAGTATTCTGGGAATAAGTTCTTTTTGTCATTATTCAAAATGGCAGGTTCTGAATGGTTTTGTGGAATCTATCTTTCATTGTCATAAATTTCTTGAAAACGCTTGTTAAAGATTTTTAGAAAGTTCCATGGCAGAAATAGAGCAGCATGAATATAAGGAAGAAAGTATGTAGGTATAAAATCTAGTAGTTGTAGATTGAAGTCCTCTAAGACCTTCATGAAATATGATGACTACAGGTAATTGCCATCTGCTAATCTTAATTGTTTCATGGTAAACATCAAAAGTTAGCGACGAATGAACATCACAAGTATTAAATGGCAGCATTTGGTTTTACGTACTCGTTGTCATTTGAACATTAGTATTTCTCGTTAGTGCTTTGGTGTTGTTCGTTAGTAAATAATTGTGCAGTTAGATATGATGCTAGCCCATTGTTGAATCACCGCAGCTCATGTTTTGGGCAATTTCACTGTGCCTTCACTCTTCTCTGAATTGCAGTATACATGGAATGTCACAAGGTTTCTTGAATTTTAACCTTGGGGTTCAAAACACAGTGAACCTCAAACAGTTTGTTGAGGTTTGTTCAGTTTCGCTCCTATCTCTGCCTCTTGATGCTTCTTTGTGATGATTCTAGTAGCAAGGCCAGTATGCCTTGAGTTTGTTGTATAACTGTTAATGTATATCTATTACTTTGATGATTATTCTTACTCTTATGCTTATTGATTTCGATTTCTTATTATTTTATAATATATTCCATTATAAATTATACACACACACACACACATATATAGTTGAACTTAATGGTGAACCCCATCTGAACCTTATTGGAAAATTCGAATTGGAATCAAACATGATTGTTGCTGGACCCGAACTCGAACCTGAACCATGTGGCATAGTGTACATGCACTGAACAAGTCCATTCCTTTCTGACTTGCAGCTGTGACCTATCATGATAATCTAGCCAAAGGACATTCTATGATGCCTTATTCCTCGGCCAAAGATGCATCTGGATGTTTTCGAACGAGAATGCCCACCTTGAAGGGGTTAAATGACTAGAATGCCTTCCCAAGGGATGTCATTTGTCAAAGTCCTTCAAGAACGGATGTGCCTTTCAAAAGAGAAGTTGCTTCTTTAGGGGGTTGAAACAGAGATTGATGTTTGATATGTTTATAGAGACAACCTTTAATGACAAGCAAAGTTGCACAATATATGGTAGTTGTCAATCCCTCATCATGGAACGGTGAATACATTCTATGTTTTTTTATGTACAAATTGTGCGCTTGCATAGTAATTGGCAAAGCTTTCTGAGTATATCTTGGTTCCAATAGTCTTAGTATAGCTTTTGAGATGCTTTTTGTTCGTAGGAAGTTTGAACGATCTGTTGTGGTTGATTCTTTTCTGTGTCCATTTTCTATTTATTCATTTGTTAATGTTCCTGTTTTTGTGCTTTGGTTTGGGTCCTGGAATTGTAAGTGATATTTCATGTTTATAGGGACAAGCTAAAGTGGGAATGAATGCGGTACGACATTTTCAAACAATGAACAATAACGACATTGTCAACATTATATGCAGTGATGTGTAACAAATATTCATAGCATAATACATATATAAGTTCCAGTTGCCTTTGTTTAGCTTTTGACCTCATCTGCCAACATTTTATAGCGCATTTAAGGCTAATCAATAACGTGTGTTGTTGTTGAAGCTTTTCTCCTGAAGTTTCTGAGATTCACTTTCTGTCGTATGTTATCTCTATCATGAAGATTAGAGCAAATGAACGTAGGTTAGAATGGATTTTGTTGTGAAATATGTTCTCTTTCTGTGATTTAATGATGTCTTTATCATATTGTACTTCCATTCAAGCTCTTAGGAGTTAGAAATGGACAAGGAAAAATGTAGAAATGTTTTAACTTCAATCTGAAAGTATGTTGTTCTTTATCTCTGCAGTTTCCAGATAAGAGTTAGTGTTGAAAGTATCGGGATATTTGTCGCAATTGTTATTGGCTTGTAATTTATTTGATTTGGGATAGTACCAAGTAGGTTGTTGTGGGTGAGCCGTTTGTTTTTATGGCCAAGATTGTATGTTTGAGTACCCAGTAGTTATTATACTTATCCATCTAGTCTTAAAGGCTTATAGTGAGCTTGACTTCAAAGTACACGGGTATATATCGTAATGGTATATAGGATCAATTTTATTGATGCCCACGATGGGGGAAAACCTGTGATGTGTTCTAAGTCATTTCTTGCTTTTCTTTCTAGCTTTGCGACTTTGGATTTGCAAGAGCTATGTCTTGCAATACAATGGTGCTTCGTTCAATCAAAGGTCAGTTTCATGCACTATTCTCTACTTTCGTGTAGAAAATCTTAAATATAGGAAACTATTCTTGTTTTATAGACAAGTTAATGGCTTCTCGTTATTAAGATTTCAGATATGTGACATAAGATATTGAAGAAAAGTTCTTGATACTTGTGCCATTGAATTGTCAAATAGTATATATTTGAACACCAAATTTTGATGCTTGTTTAGATTTCTGAATGTTCAAATTTGTAAGGCTTTATGCATAATTTGGTTTTCTTATGTTCTTCTGAATAACAATTTAGAAAGCTTTAGAATTTGTTTAACAATTTAGAAAGCTTGTCTCTTACTTTCTGTATTCTGCAATGCTCCTTTCTGTTGATATTGAATGCCCATGAGAAATTGGGCATGCAATATTCTCAGAGAGTATTACTCGAGGCACAATGGATATTGTTTTCATTTTAGAGGGAAATGAGAAAGCACTGACCTACATTATAATAAGTTAATATAATTCAAGTATAATTTTATTAATGTCCTTGGGTGACCACAAAAGCAGGTCAATGGGACTAAAGGATAGATCCATTGTAAATACAAGGCAGGTGGGAGTGTAAATGCAACTCCATTGTAACTCCAAATCTAATAAGATTACTATAGGACTAAAATAGGGCTAACATGAAATAAAAGTACAAATAGAGAATGTATAAAGTCATATGAGATGACCAAAAATGAGAAATGCGAAGTATGTCTGTTGCTGGACTGTTCAACTCCAAAGAAGAGAGGGAGGAGCTGAAGATGACACAAATGTGGTCAGCATCTCCTGAATCTAACAACCAGTGGTGAGGGAGGCGAGTGAGGCAATCTCTCCTTGTCTGGGTCCTCCAGAATCATCGAGGAATCCAACTGCGTGATCCTATGGGGAGTAGATGAGCTAGTGCTACTCCCTAAGTTACCAGGATTCAGATACGGATCCAGATCCGGATTTGCTAGTTTTTTGAAAATCTAGGATCCGGATACGACAAGGATACGTGAAGTACAAAAAATATAATAATATTTTTTAAATTTTAATAATTTAGTGTGACTAGATATTTATAAAAGAGCCACATATTTATATTGCTATGTGGCTAGATATTTTTAAAATTTTAAATAGCCACATTAATTTATGTGACTAGATCCCGTACAAAAAATATAATAATAATTTTTAAATTTTAATTTCTAGTCTTCATTGTTTCAGAATTCTAATGGATTTTATTTTATTTTCAAAAGATCCCAAATTTTCGTCGCTAAATGCACCAAAACATTCGACAACCCAAAACCTTCATTGAGAATAGAAAGAGTCAAAAGTGAACTTCGAGGAATAGACAAAAAATCAAAATGATAAGATTAGACGCTGAGTTGAAGCCTTTCAGAGGCTTTGGGAGGGCGAAATTTTTAATTAACCACGACCACTAGTATTTACTATTCTGAGGATTGGACGGGGGGAACAAGAGGTCTGTTCCGGACACAAAGCAAAGACAATTTACTATTCAATGTTTATTTAACATGAAAAGAAGTAAAAAATGAATGAGTTCAGACCCGATTAAAACATTTAATTTAACATTAAAAAGTTATCAAATTGGAAATTGTTGCCTAATGAATCGTCCTCAAAAATTAAAACAATTAATCGTTGGTTGGTGAATAATCCCGAGTCTGTTGCGCAACGCTGTTGCTCAATGCTCTATGAAGAGTGATCGCTCCCTGGTGAATAGTGTGCAGTAGACAAATGCTCATACTCGCTATAGTGTGCTCATGCTCACTATAGTGTGCTGCGTGGTGAATAGTGTGCTCATGCTCGCTCTCTGGACGCGGTCTTTCCTGGTGCTATCTTTTCAACATATGCGACAACCAACAGACAAATTTATGCTATCCATCTACCGAAAAGAAAACTGGTGGTGTCTCGTTGTCCTTCTCTGCTGCAATAAAAATGCCAATGTGTGCCGACAAACAGTGAAAAAGACAATGCTCGACATCAAGCCAAATAAAAATCTAAAATTGAAGTCTACAAACTCAAGACCACGTTGCAAAAATTTGAAATCAGGAAATATCACAAATCTGTTTAAGATTTTGCAGGATCCATTTCCAAATTCAGGCATGCGTTTTTGGCCAACAACGATCCACCATGTTGCCGGTTCTTGGATGGGTCTAGGTGGATCCGGATCAGATCCGTGGATCTTAGACCATGGAGTGTTGTTGATTATTCTTTGTCTATTGTGTTGTGTCTTCAAGGAGGTTTGGCAGGTGGGATGTGCCCTACGCTATCTTTGCCTCGAGCCATTAACTCTAACTCTCTGAGGGTAGGTCAACTGAAGCATGGTATTGCACCTGCAGACCCGTCTTGAATGTACTTGTCTCTCTCGAATGGGGGGGAGGGTGGTGTTGTAGAAATCCCCGAGGTCTCACCATTCCCTCATTTGCTGCAAACTGAACTCCCGCTTGTTGTTTTGACTGGATGAAATAAGTTGGAAGTAAGAGGTAATAGTTCTAGAAGCCCTAATCTAACTTGAAGTGTGCAAGAGTTGAGATTTGCATGTAAAGACCTCCCTAATAAAAAGGGTTAGGCATGTTTGGTCCTGGTAGCAGAATAATGTAGAGCGGGAGCCCCTGGAATTCGTATAGAGACAGTGGAAATGTCCTTTGATCTCATAGTAAACATGGAACCCGAAAATGAGGTTTCACTTAGTCCCGAGCTCTAGAAGATGGCACACTTGGAAACTTCTGTTTGATCGAGGAATATGATGGCCAGTGTCGACTCTAAGACGATGTGAGCCAACACTAAACTGCCCTAGGGGTATCCTGAGACAATTTATTCAATGTCAACGCAAGTAGGGTAGAGCCAACACTAAACTGCCCCAGGGGTATCCTGAGACAGTTCATTCAATGTCAAGCAAGTAGGGTGTCAGATGATGAGGCCAACCTGTTGCTCTAAGAAATGCTTTAAATAGAAAGACATCTTCGGACCAAGGCCCATAGGAGGTGAAATCCGTGTGACTTGAGTGTATAGCTGATAGATATCCTCTCTGATGGACTGTTTCAATACTTGTTTAGTTGGCAGAAGATGACTCTACGCATCAAGAGAGAATCTGAATGGGGAGAAGTTCTCTGGTGAAATGGCCACATACTGTAGGAGTTGGGATGCCTCTATGAAACACCCACAAGCACTGCTTATAGAGTGGTCTTAAGCGAGGGAGCCGGAGGAGAAAAGTGGTAGGTAGGGACAATGCTCTCTCCCTACTGCCAAGTCTCGTAGAGATCTAATTGTTGATTTGGGGTAGCATTGGATGTGCTCTAGCCACAAAATTTGGTGGAGAGGTTGGGGTACATGAGATCTCCAATACCCAGGAAGGGTTTGGGCAGTTTTTAAACAGTTCAGGAGATATTAAAATAATTAATATTTTTAATGGAGTCCCCAAGTCTAAACTTAGGGAAAATAGAATATTAATGTGTATTAATATGAAATTGTGTTAGAATAGTCCAAAAGAGATGGATCAAGCCAGATCTAATCTTAGCTGTTGATGTGTTAGAATAGTCCAAAAGACATGGATCAAGCCATATCTAATCTTAGCTATTGATTAGAGACTTAATCTCGGCCGTTGATATGTCACCATGAAAAGTATGAGGAGGCTTGAGGGTCACTTCGAGAATACACAAGAGTGATTAGTCATTCTATTCTCTAGAGCGGGGTTTTCTAAGAGAGATAGAATCAGTGATTGAGAGATGCAGCTGAGGGGTATTTGAGTACAGAGAGACAGAGAGGCAGAGATAGTACCGGGAGAGCAGCACAATAGCCAAGGAGAGTGACATAGAGCTAGCCAGGGCTCACTCAGGGCCACATCGAGACAGTCGGGAGTTGTGCAGAGCATCAGAGAGGCTAGCGTTGCTGACGCAGAGGGCCAGAGGGTTGACGCAGGGCCTCCTAGGGTTGACGCAGACCCATCCGGTGTGATGTAGGGCCACCGTGAGGCAGAGACGGGTTGAGGCAGTCCAGAAAGAGGTTGACACTAGGGTTTCTAGGGCAGATTTGTGCTGAGTAGTTGCCGAAAGGATTATCCGGGGTTTCAGTCAGAAGATTTGTTAGAAAATGAGAGGTATTACTGCCAAGGAAATTCTTTGTTGGGTAGGCCAGTTTCAGCACCTAGATTGTAGTCTGATATTGCTTAATAAGAAAACCCTAAGATAGCTGCACCGCCTGTCCCACATTAGGTTTTTTCCGGGGACATCAGTCCAAAAATAATGGTGTCATATGGCGTGTTTGTTTTTGTTTGTTTTAGTTGTTGATCTGTAATATGTTGAACATGCACTAGTGTTTATTTTCAGTATTTACATTGTAAATAACTTGTTAAGTAAAATAACATGTAGGTAGGAATAAATTAGATAAAGTGGATGGAGGGTTTCTAACCAAGTAAACTTAGAAACTTCAACATGGTATCAGAGGGTGATTGCAGATCACAGGAGGACTAAAGGACATCAGTCGAGTCGAGCAATAGCAGTAGAAAGCAACTGTCCCGAGGTGACAAAAGTTGTTTCTAGCAGAGCAGTAACAAGGGAAGAGTGACGTAGTGCTTGTGTCATCAAGGGTGAGCCAAGAAGAGGCAGCGCAGAAGCTAAGGAGGCAAAGGGAGCCTCATGCAGAGCCATGCAGTAGCTGGGAAGGCTGACGCAGTTGGGTGAGGAGGCTGGGTTGCTAGTGTCAAGATTGCGCAAAGCCTAGGAGGTCTCACCTTCAGGTTGCTGGGGTTTAGATGGGTGCGGGAATATTGCAGAGTGGAGCTGGTGAGGTACTGTAGTCAGAACAGTACTTGATAGAAGAAGGCCAGAGGAGTTGCTACCGACGAACCTGGATCAGTGGTGCAGTTGCACAAGACGATCAGAGTAGGGGGCATCTCGAAAGCGGTAGAAGGATTTCCAGGAGGGAAATCAGGACTCAGAGGGAGTCTAGAAGAGAACTTCCAGACGAGAAGTAGAGACTCAGGGGAGTTGAACAAAGAACTTCTAGGAGGGAAGTAGAGGAGCATCATAGCACTACATGGAGTAAGAGACCAGGATAGACTGGACGGAGCATCAAACTTCGCAGTTTGGAAGGCCAATATCTTATCCGTACTTGACAGGAATCGTGTCAAGAACTTCGCCTTGAAGGTAATAGCTATCTTAGTCGACCCCAATGATAATGACAAGTACGAGGAGGCGATGGCGAGGGCCAAGAGCATTATCCTTGACGGGGTCAAGGATCATGTAGTACCACACATAGCCGAGAAGTAAATGACATTTGAGATGTGGGAGGCTCTCAAGATGCTGTACCAGCATACTTTTGTGCAAAGAAGAATGCTGCTTGAGAACCAGTTGAGGTTGTATCAGATGAAGAAGGGAGAACTGATTGACACCTTCCTCAGAGGACTGAATGAGATCCGAGATCAGTTGATTGCTATAGAGGCGACACCAGATCAAGAGCTGATGGTGAGGACAACCCTGAATGTTGTCTCAGAAGACTGGGAAGTATTTGTCGATGGTATACTGGGTAGAAGGACACTTCGACCTTGGGAGGAGATGTGGGCAACGCTTCGCCAGGAATAGATCAGACGACAGTCGAAGACGGGTAGCAGCAGCAAGGGGATCAAAGTCAAACAGGAGGAGGAAGATGTGTTCCTAGCATCTGAGGGAAAGCAAGAAAAGCGGAAGATGAAAGATCTATCCAAGATCAAGTGCTTCCACTGTGGGGAGCTGGGTCATTATGCGACCCACTCTCCAAGGAAGGAGAGTAAGGGTGAGTCTTCCAAGACTAAGGTAGCGCTAGCACGGGCAGTAAAGGAAGTTTTGACAGACGATGGCTGTGCCATGAGTGCACACGCACCACTTGAGAAGAAGTGGGGAGACATCGAGCTGTAGTTAGGTGGACTATAGGCGATGAGGGGCAGAATTCTCGAGGTGCCTAACCTCTTGGATTAGACCTTGCTACGGGAGCCTCGAAGAGGAGTAGCGGGATTGGCTGATGTGGGCAGAGATGGATGTGGATCGAGCGACAGAGAGAGCTACAATGCAGGAGTCCTAAGACACCGCGAGGCTAGCAGGCTGCAGTAGTGCGAGAGGCACAGGAGTGTTGCACCAGTGCAAGATGGTATGGAGAGGTATGCGATGGTGCGAGATGTAGGGAGTTGTTGCAGCAGCGCAGAGGTCAGAGAGGGAGCACTTGCCAACGACAGAGGGAGCTTCAACATCAGTGGGTGTCTCTTGCCCAATAGAGAGGTTAGATTGGGAGATCAGTTACTTACTTCTCAATAATTGAGTTGCAGTGCAGCAGTGGACAGCACGATGCAACATTATGAGAGGAGGTGCAGTGCGGATGCAGTGCTGGGAGAAAGGACCAGCAACAACACGGATGCAGAGGGAGTTGTCGTACATATCCGGTAGTGGCAGTGGCAGAACGATGGGCAGTAGTACAGGATACAATGGTGCAAAGGATGTTGGGAAGGAAGGCCTAGCATCAGCACAGGTACCGATGCTGGATAATCAGAGTAATACTGAGTGAGGAGTATTGATCGAGCACAATTCTCGCAAAGAGGGAGTGTTGATTTGGGGTAGCATTGGATGTGCTCTAGCCACAAAATTTGGTGGAGAGGTTGGGGCACATGAGATCTCCAATACCTAGAAAGGGTTTGGGCAGATTGTAAACAGTTCAGGAGATATTCAACTAATTAATATTTTTAATGGAGTCCCGAAGTGTAAACTTAGGGAAAATAAAATATTAATGTGTATTAATATGAAACTGTGTTAGAATGGTCCAAAAGACATGGATCAAGCAAGATCTAATCTTAGCCGTTGATTAGGGACTTAACCTCGGCCGTTGATATGTCAATAGGAAAAGTATAAGAGGAGGCTTGAGGGTCACTTGGAGAATACAATAGAGTGATCAATCATTCTCTTCTCTAGAGTGGGGTTTGCTAAGAGAGATAGAATCCGTGATCGAGAGATGCAGTTGAGGGGCATTTGAGTATAGAGAGATAGAGATGTAGAGATAGTGCTTGGAGAGCAGCGCAATAGCCATGTAGAGTGACGCAGAGCTAGCCAGGGCTTACGCAGGGCCACACAAAGGCAGCCGGGAGCTGCACAAAGCTTTAGAGAGGCCAGCGTTGATGACGCATAGCTCCAGAGGGCTGACGCAGGGCCTCCTAGGGCTGGTGTAGACCCATTCGGGGTGACGCAGGGCCAGCGTGAGGCAGAGAGGGGTTGACGCAGTTTAGAGAGATGTTGACGCTGGTGTTTCTCGGGCAGATTTGTAATGAATAGCTGCCGGAAGGATTATATGGGGTTTCAGCCAGAAGATTTGTTAGAAACTGAGAGGTATTATTGCCAAGGAAATTCTCTATTGGGTAGGCCAGTTTTGGCACCCAGATTGTACTCTAATATTGCTTAATAAGAAAACCCTCAGATAGCTGCACCGATTTTCGCACATTTGGTTTTTTCTGGGGACATTAGTCCAAAAATAATGCTGTCATATGGCGTGTTTGTTTATGTTTCTTTTAGTTGCTGATCTGTAATATGTTGAGCATGCACTAGTGTTTATTTTCAATATTTACATTGTAAATAACTTGTTAAGTAAAATAACAAGTAGGTAGGAATAAATCAGATAAAGTGCAAGGAGGGTTTCTAAGTAAACTTAGAAACTTGAACACTAACTTTGTGGAAGAAAGAGACTAGGTGAAAGATGACATAGAGGCGAATAAACTTTGCTTGGATAATAGTGTTAATCTAGGTTGTTGCCTATTGATGCCCATTGATCATCATGCTCATAGTGGTGAATGTTTGATATATGATGATATGATGAGATGGAAGATCCAAGTGTATTAAATACATATATATGGACAAAATAAAAGCAGTAGAGCCATCAGAGCAGTTTATCGGAAGCCATCAAAGAAGAGCTATCGGAAGTCATAGGAGCAAAGAGAAGCCACATGAGCGACAAGCCAAGATAAAGCAGGTTATAGCATATGCCCAAGGGTAAGTGCTATAGAAAGAACAAAGAGGAACATTATGTTGGAGAAGTAGAGCTATTGGAAGAGAAGCCATAACGAAGGAGTTAACAGTAAAGACCACAAAACACATCGTTGGCTGATATCAACACTTTATCGACAACTTTATTATATGCCACCGCACAAAACCTGCAATCGCGATTTGAGCTGCGGACCTGACTGTTCCAATAGAACAAGCTTTAAAGGAATATCACATCCGTTGCATCGAGAGTTTCTTATCACGAGCCTTAAAGGGTTGTCACTGCGTAAAACCTCGATTGCGATATTACTGCGGACTCGAAAAAGGTTATGGTAACAACCCTATACAATATCGCATCCACCGCGTTGCAAGTTGTGAAGCCTTGTTACATTCAAATACTTTGATTACGATATGTATTGCGGACCCAATGGTTCCATTGCAATACGCCTTAATACAATATCACATGCGTCGCAAATCGCAAACCATAATAGTTTATTATGTATCACCACCCGAAATCCGCCGATTGTGATATATGTATTGCGGACCCGTCGGACCATTACAATACACCGTTATGTTATATCACGTCCGCCTAGTCGGGAGTCATATCACAAATCTTAAGAGTTGGCACGGCCAAATCGCCTATTGCGATAGTATTGTGGACCGCTGATTGCGATAAGGGCGTGGACCCTGAACCACAGATTGCAATAGACTTTCCGTTTCACTGATTGCGATGAAGTTGTGGACTCGACATATTTATTAACTATTGTTTAATATTATATCGTGTCCGTTTCATCGACAGTATGAATATCGACCATGTTACATCGGTGATGTTAAGAGTTACGATTGCCGGATTTCGGATAATTGCGATTGCGATTAATAATGTGGCATGTGGGACCTCAATATGGGCCTTGTGAATATTGAAAAGGGCCTCTCCGAGATATTGCGTAGTAAGAGACCTTTAAAAAGTTGCAATTGCGATTAGCGGTGACGTGGCATATGGGGACTGCCAAACTTCTATTATAATATGGGTATAGCCTCTCCTAAAATGCGATTTCTGTAAAAAGGCTAAGTTATAGTTGATTGAATATTAACAAAAGGCCCTCTGATATATTTTAATATACTAGGTCATGCACAAGTCTATCCCTCCACCAAAGAACGGGTCGTTTCGTTTATTGGAAAAACTCACATATATATATATATATATATTATATATATATAATATATATATACAAGTTGGAACGCTTCACTTGATGCATGTATTCAGGTAATGATTACAGAGAGAAGAAGTAACAATTCACAACTCATGAACTTGAAGGACATAGCAAGCCGAAGATCGAGCAAGAAGGAAGAAAGCCAAAGGTCCTGCAAGAAAGAAGCTGAAGGAACAAAAATCCTGTTATTTGGGTTAATCTTTGAAAGGCTCAGAACTGTGATGAATTAATCAGGTACATACCAGTTATGTGAAGGGAAAATAAAGTTTCATCTATCATCGTTTGAAGGGAGCAGTAGATAGCACCAACATTGAGGCGTTTATGAGTTTGTTTCTTGGAAGTAAGATATCGCGACAGTAAGAACAGTGAGAAGCAGTCACTCCTGAAACAACTACCACAACAATTAACAACAAAAGGTTGAAAACAAATAATTATCTTTGTGTAGACATTGAGGGCTTAGCGAAACCTATCAAAGATATCTCGTTGAAAAGTATCAGCAGATCTTGGAGACATTGTTGGAAATCATTATGGCTATTTAAAATCATCATGAGGTGACTTCTGCAGACTCTGTTCGGGCAATATGAAGAGTTGTGAAGACTTATTCATATGAAGACAGGTTGTCATGAATATAGCAGTGACGCTGTAGGTTGACACAATTCAGTGAAGAAGATTTTGGGAGTAGAGAATTACTATCAAACATGTCTAGAGAAAATATAGCAGTGGGTTGGAGCCCAAAGGGTTGTTTCCTTGAAGGTTGGAGCCTCGAACAAGACAGGGCTGGTGCCTTGACAATATAGGGTTGGAGCCCTTGGGGTTGGTGCCTCAAAATTGAAAGGATCGGTGCCCTTTGAGTTGATTCTCCTAAATCCAAGGTTGGTGCCTTGCCAAGATAGGATTTGTGCCCTAGAGGTTGGAGCGTCACAAAAGACCAAGTTGGTGCTTGGCAACGGGTTGGAGCCCTATATATATTGTACCTAATTTATTATAAGGATTATATTAATAAAAGCATTTATTCCTATTGTTCATTTTATGGTCTAAATATAATTGATTTAACTGGTAAAAATAACAATTGAAAAGAAACATTGATTCACACCCCTCTCAGTGTTTCCAACGAATAGGTTGTGGAATTGTATGTTTGCATCTTATGATGCATTTGAGAAGCAAAATTTAGTCTCTCTCCATCTGAGCCCAATCCTTCTGTACCATGTTTGGCCCACATACCTTAGAGCCATAAAGAATCGTAGGATGAATAATGACACCCATGACGTGGAGTTTGGACAAGGCGTCTTGAAACTTGTTGGAAACACTGAGAGGGGGGTGAATCATTATTTCACTTTTTCATACAATTTAGTAACA
This sequence comes from Pinus taeda, assembly GCA_000404065.3. Lineage (NCBI taxonomy): Eukaryota > Viridiplantae > Streptophyta > Pinopsida > Pinales > Pinaceae > Pinus > Pinus taeda. The sequence goes on along the minus strand of APFE031061173.1, from coordinate 114,678 downwards.
AGAGTATTAACCAGTAACATCACATCAAAGGAACACCAGCTACTATTAGCTACAACCCGAAAAATATTTACTAACCACTACTAGAAGCTACAACCCCTCGTTTATCAACATGCATTGGAAGGGAGTGACTGTCAGAAAATCAGAAAGGTAGAAATATTTTCTTGTACTTGATAATTACTTGTGAGATTCATATGTTCTTTTTAACTTTCTTATGTTCTTCTTTTATCTTAATTCATCGAGCAATTGCCGAAACAATAACAAGGATATCAAGGACAGTAGCTGTAGGATGACAGCCGGGGCAAAACCCCATTCTTGGGGAAGACCCAGTCAACAACTCTTCCCAAAATAGTTTTCCTGAGATAATCCAAGACTCTTGACTGGTCTTAAGCGAGGGACCCAAAGGTGAAAAGTGGTTGGTCGGGGAAATGCTCTCTCCCTACTGCCAAGTCTCGAAGAGATCTAACTCTGTGGAGGAAAGAGACTAGGTGAAATATGACCTAGAGGCGGAATGGATGGGCACTGAACTTTGCTTGGATATAGGCTGTGGAACTGTACGTTTGCATCTTATGATGCGTTTGAGAAGCAAGATTTAGACTATCTTTGTCTGAGCCCAATCCTTTTGTACCAAGTTTGGCCCACAGACCTTAAAGTCATAAAGAATCGTAGGATGAATAATCGCGCCCATGAGGTGGAGTTTGGACGAGGTGTCTTGAAACTGGTTGGAAATACGGAGAGGGGGTGAATCGATATTTAACTTTTCCATACAATTTAGTAACAAGAGCATTAACCAATAACATCACATCAAATGAACACCAACTACTACTGGAAAGGCTGTAACCCTAAATTTTTTTACCAACCACTACTAGGAGCTACAACCCTTGGTTTATCAACATGCATTGGAAGGGAGCGACTGTTAGAAAATTGGAAAGACAAAAAGAATTTCTTATACTTGATAATTACTTGTGAGATTCTTATGTTCATTTTAACTTTCTTATGTTTTTCTTTTATGTTAATTCATCGAGCAATTGCCAAAAAAAATAACACGGAGATCAAGGACAGTAGATATAGGTTGACAACCAGCGCAAAACCGTAATTTTAGGGAAAAGCCAGTGAACAACTCTCCGTTCAATAGTTTTCTTGAGATAATCCAACACTCTTGAGATACATACAAACATCCTCCATACCTAGTTAACCCCTTCCTTTTTCAACAGATGATCACTTTCTAGTACTGTATTCGACTTAGATGCAATAGTAGCAACAACAACACTTCGATGTAGTAGTATCTCCGACCTAGCAACTTCGATCTTAGTGCAATAACTTCAACCTTGAAGCACTTATCTCTTCGACCTTGAAGCAACACTCCTACCTTGAAGCAACACTTCGACCTTGATGCCATACTTTGATCTTGAAGCTGTAACAAAACTTCTTGATGCCGTAACAAAATTTTGACCTTGATGTTGTAGCCTAGAAAATCACACATTTGAGAGAGAAATAACCCAAAACCTTTGATCTTGCAATTCTTCTTTTTCCACTGCAACTTCACACTTTTTCAAGGCTTTTTCTAGGAGATCGAATTTGTGTGTGATTATCCTCCAAATGAATCAAATTGCTTGAATATGTAGGCTTTTGGTGAGGTCGAATTACCCTTCTTGAGGCCGACATGGTGTGGAGGTGACAAAATTCATTTTTGACTCGAAAATAATTCTTTTTACATGATTCAAAAGCCTAAGACGGGTCTTATTAAATGTACAATGGTTCTAATGACTCAACATACGTTAACAATCGACAACTATGGGATGAATTTCCTTGAATAAAATTTCATTTCCAACCTTCTTAAAGTGACTTTCTAAAAATAGAAAGTCATGTCTATCTTTGCAACCACGACTTTCCAAAAATAGTAAATCACATTCCATTAATTTGTAATCATATATATATGATAAAAAATCACTTAACTTGTCCTTAATCAATCTCAATTGTTTAATTTTTAACTTAATCATCAATAATATTATTATTATTACTATTATCCTCTTTATGATACTATTATTAAAAAGAAATTCAAGTCTCTCAATCACGAGACTCAATCATGTCAATATGTGACTCCCCTCAATTAATGCATATGTTATTCTCTCTCTCTCTCTCTCTTAATTGATTCATTCCTCTCTCTCTTTAATGCTCTTACACACCTCTTACACTCTCTTACATACTTTAATGACTCATCTGTTGATTTTTAATGTACCTTGGACAAGTGGTTTCCCATGGGTTAGTCTCTACCTAGGGAAAAGTGTCCAAAATAATTCTTTTCCTAAGTGTGACTTTATAAAGTGAAAGTGACTTTATAAGTGATAAAGTGAATGTTAAATTATAAAGTGAAAAGTGACTTTAGACATAAAGTACAATGTGGATACTTTATTTAGTGGGTGAGTTAAAAAATAGAAAATGAGAATTAAATGCAAAATCCTTCGCATCCCTTGATCTAAATGAATTTGAGCCATTAGATCTTAGGGTTGCCCAAAAGTCATTTAGGGAAACAAAAGGGTGAAAGAAAAGAGGACTGCATTCATTCTTCATGAGCAGATTGGAGAAAGGAGGCTGAGAGCTGGAGAAACGTTTTGAAGGAGAAATTTGTTGCAGCAAGTTGAAGGAGTGATTTCTAGGCAAAGCTGGGCATGGAAATCAAGGTTTAGAAGACAACAGAAGGTACAGTACGAACAACATTGAATGTTGTGAATTGCACGCTGTTCGAGAGAAGTTTTGAATTTTGTTTTTGAAAAAAAGTCGGTACAATTGTATTTGTACAATACATATTTTCAGCTTCAAGTGGGAATGGAAATCGAGGCAAAGTGGGCACAATTTTCAAGGAGTTTTGGGCTGAAGAGATAAGTTGTATTTTGCTGTTCTGTTTTGTTTGCAAATGTATTTTTCCTGAACTTGAAAGATAAATAAATTTGAGGAGCTCTCTAACAGGTTTTCCCCCAAGAAGATTGAAGGGGTTTTGACGAGGATTAAGTTGACCAAAAATCTATGTGTATTTTCGTGTGTGTTGCTGGTCTAGTTATGTCCATATTTATTTTCAGCATGTGTTGACAGTCCCATGTGTTTTAATCTGAAAATTTCATTTCCAGAATTTTATATGTTGAATGTATGTTTGGTCATCAAACTTCAACATGGTATCAGAGCTACAGGCTGAAAATTGTAGTTTGAACAATAGACAATAGTTTGGGACAACAAACAGTGGTTTGGACAACAAATTGTATTTTTGGACAACAAACTCAGTTTGGACAACAAACTGATATTCTGGGACAACAAGCTCAAATTTCACACAGACTGAACTTTTGGGACAACAAGGTACGCTGGAAAGTTCATTTCTCCATTTTCTTGGTTTTGTAAATTTTGGATAGCTGTCATGGCCATATTCTTAAGGATAGAGGATAAACTAGATGGGATATCCAACTATGTCATTTGGAAGGGCAAAACTAAGACAACGTTTGAGGAGGCAACAATTTGGGACATAGTGCGGCAAGTAGCTGAACCTCCCACTGCAGCAGATGAACTTGCTGAATTCAAAAAAAATAATGCAAAGGCAAAAAGGATTCTGATGGACAATCTGAAGGATCATGTGGTTCCTCAAGTGAGAGGAAACACATGCATATCAGATGTGGACAACTCTAATCACTCTCTATCAGAGTACCAATGAGAGCAGGAAGATGGTACTCAAAGAACAATTGAAGAACATCAGGATGACAAAGGCTGAAAGTGTAGTTCATTATCTTGGCAGGGTCAAACAGGTACGTGATGATTTGACTGCTATTGGGGAGACAATTGCACCCACAAAGTTAGGTAGGATAGCTGTAGCGGGACTTCCTAAGTCCTTGGAGGTCCTTGGAGATGCTATTACCACTAGGGTGAATCTTCCCAATTGGGACAGATTCTAGGATGATTGTGTGCATCATGAGATACGAAACACTGGGAGTGGTGGGGTGAAGATAGCAGACGAGGACGATGTAGCCTTGACAGCTAGGGGGAAGAACAAAGGGAAGGCCAAGAAAGGGGCCTCATCTGATGGGGTTAAGGGAAAGAAGAAGAAGAAGAAGAAGAAGAAAGATATAGATATGTCCAAAGTCAAATGTTGGGCATTTTAGAAGATGTGACACTATGCTGCTACATGTCTTGAGAGGAAGAACAAGGTGAAGAAGGGTACTGCAGCTTCAGCAGAGCTGGAGCAATTTGCTTCACAGTTTGACCAGGACTTTGCTTTTATTATTTCTACATCTAATAGGAGTACATCATTCGATGTGTGGTACATAAACAGTGGGGCTTCCCGCCATATGGCAGGTGCACGAGAGTTCTTTTCAGAGCTTGCAGAGAGGGCACTTGATATTGAGATTGTACTAGGAGATGATCGGACTGTGAGAGCTGTTGGTGTGGGGACTATGACCTTTGAGAGGGAGTCTTTGCCTCCTTTGAAGGTCATGGATGTTTTGTATGTTCCGGGGATGAAGAAGAACTTGATTTCAGTGTCTGCTATGGAGGAGAAGGGGTTTGACGTCACTTTCTCAGGAGGGTAGGTATTGATGCATCCTAGGGGAGCTTTCATCACTTTGGCCAAAGTGATTGGAGTCCGCTTTGGGAAATTATACAGGTTCAATTTTCAGTCGGCAAGAGCATTGGTAAATAGCACATCTGGTAGCAATCACATTAGTACCACCAGTAATAGAGACTTGTGCGAGTTATGGCACTAGAGGATGGCGCATATGCATCATGGAGCTTTGAGAGTACTAAGGGAGATCATTACTGGAGTTCCTGATTTTAGTGTCGAGCATTATGAGGTTTGCAGAGGGTATGCTTTGGGCAAGTACACCAAGTTACCATTCGCAGCGAGCGACAGTAGATCTATATGTATACTAGACTTGATTCATATTGATGTTAGTGGCCGTATGTCTCATGTGTCTTTGGGTGGTTATGAGTATTATGTTATATTCATTGATAACTACTCTAGGAGGACTTCGATATATTTCCTCAAGACCAAGGGTGAGGTCTTCAGTCGCTTTAAGGAGTTCAAAGCTCTTGTGGAAAAGTGGACAGGTAGGAAGATTCAGGTCTTGAGGTTAGAGCATGGTGGTGAATACACCGATGGTGGGTTTTTTGACTTTTGTGCACATGAGGGCATTAAGAGAGAGTTCATTGTTCCCTACAAGCCCAGCCGAATGGGGTGTCTAAAAGGAAGAACAGAGCTATTGTTGGTGCTGCTAGAGCGATGATTTATGATCAGGGGTTGCCTCTGTTTTTGTGGGCTAAGGCCTGCAATACTGCTTTTTATCTTCTGAACAGGAGTGCTCACAGAGTATTGGGGAATACGACTCTAGAGGAGGCTTTCATTGGAGGAGGTTTCAATGGATTTTATCACAGGTTTACCCAAGTCTGAGGGAAGGAGTGTCATCATGGTGGTAGTTGACAGACTTACCAAGTATGCACTCTTTTGTGCATTATCACATCCATTTAAAGCCAATACAATTTCTACTACATTTATGGAAACAATTCAAAAGCTACATGGAAATCCAAAGATTGTTGTAAGTAACAGAGATCCCATTTTCACTGGAAATTTTTGGACAAAATTATTTTCTTGTCTCGGTACTCAGTTAGCTCATAGCTCATCTTATCATCATCCTCAATCTGATGGGAAAACTGAGATAGTAAACAAATGTTTGGAAGGATATCTTCATTGCTTTGTATCTGATAAACAGAGACAATGGGTCAAATGGTTGCCTCTGGCTGAATGGTGGTATAACACTTCCTTCCATACAGCAACAAAAATGACCCCATTTATGGCACTTTATGGGTATCAACCACCATCCATCACATCATTTTAAGAGAAAATTATAAGGTTCAGGCAGTGGAACATCACATCGAACATCAACAACAAGTCCTCCAACTCTTAAAGGATAACCTCGTGTTGGCACAGAATAAAATGAAACAACAAGCAGATCAACATCGCAGCGAAAAAAGTTTTGATGTAGGTGATTGGGTATTCCTATGGCTACAACCATATAAGCAAATGTCACTCAAGCAAGCTAAGAAGGATAATAAATTATCACCAAAGTATTATGGTTCATATAAGGTGTTGAAAAAGATTGGTACTATGGCATACAAATTGGAGCTTCCTGCAGCTTCTCGATTGCACCCCGTTTTCCATGTTTCATGTTTAAATAAGGTTATAGGCGACAAGATCCCAATGCAAACAATATTGCCAGAACTTGACGAGGAAGGAAAAATTATATTGGAACCAGAAGCAGTCACAGAAACAAGAACTCGACAACTATAAAATCGTTCAATTTCAGAGTATCTTATCAAGTGGAAGAACTTATCCGCTGAAGATTCCACATGGGAGGATGAGAATTTTATGCAGAAGTATCCAGAACTACTCAAGTGTTGAGGACAACACTCTTTTGAAGGAGAGGGGCATGTTGGGTCCTTATAATACTAGTGATTACCCCATTACTATTGTAGTTATACCCCTTATTAATATTGTTGTGCCCCTATTGCCCCCATATTGGTATTACTGTGGCCCATAGAATCCCTCCATTGTTATTTTTGTGGCTTTATATTATTATTGTTAGGTCGGCTAGATTATACTGTGAGTCCTTAGACTCCTATATATAGAAAGGATGTTTTGTCATTTGAATCATCCAAGAATTGTTCATTTATTTAATGTAAAGGAGGTTGCCCCCTCGAAGAGGCTGAATTTTAAGGCATTGATCTATCTTTTCTATCTTTCTTGAGTTGGTTTCATAACACTTTCCATCCTTTTTGAGCAACCAATACAAGTGTTAATCAGATGGTGTTCCATTTAGCTATAGGAGCAAAATTTTCCTCATAATCAATGCCTTCCTGCTATGCAAAACCTTTAGCCACAAGTCTTCATTTATCCTTTTCAAGTTCTCCCTTCTGGTTGTACTTAATTATGTAAACCCATTTTCATCCTATGGGTTTACCATTTTGAGTACAATCAACAAGTTTCCAAGTGTTGTTATCAATCACTACTCGATATTCTTCAATCATAGTCTCTTGACATTATTTATTTTTTATTGCTTTGTTGTATCTGGAATGTTTAGTAAAATCATTTGCTATCAAGGAAAAAATTCCTTCACTTCTGTATGACTTCCTTGTTCCTGCTTTATTCTGATCATCAAGCTTTACATCTTTCAAAATTTGAACTGCCCATTTTGGTAGTTGATGCTCACTTGTTTGAGATTATGAAAAGTCACCATCATTGTAAAGAGGATTAATGTAAACTAATGTTTGTCAATCAGATGAAGATTCTGGAGAATCACTATCAGAAGAGTTGTTGCTACTTGGAGATGCGGATGACCTGTTGGAATACCCAAATGATGTTGTTGAAGTAGATGGACTGGATGAATCATCTTCAGATGAAGGAAAATCAAGTTCATACCAATTTGGTGAATTTGGTTGACTTTGCGTATTTCCTTTTCTTTGATTGCCTTTAGTTTCTAAATTTTGAAGAATATTTTCAATTTCTTCAACTCTCCTACTATCTATTTCATAAAAAATTACATACCTTCTCACAATAAACTTTCCGTTGGTCAAAAGATAGTACCCTTTCTTCTCATCGGAGTATCCAATCATTGTACATTTCAAACTTCTTAATTCAAGATTAGTTCTTTTTTCTTTCGAAACTAAGGCATAATATACTGATCCAAAAACTCTAAGATGTTTAACTTAAGGTTTGAAACCAAGCCAAGCTTCATAAGGTTTGATTCCATCTAAAGAAGCAGTTGGGATCTGTTTCTTAAGTAGATAGCTATATGAATTTCTTCTACCCAATATGTTGGACTTAACCGTTTGAAAGTTAACAAAGATCTCTTCATTCCTAACAAGGTGTAATTCATTCTTTCTACTACTCCATTTTGTTGTGGAGTGTAAACAATTACAAGATTTCTTCTTATGCCATGATTGCTGCAATAAGTTTTGAATTCATCTGAAGTGAATTCTCCCCCATTATATGTCCAGACAGTACCTATATTTTGTTTGACTTCATTTTCAACAAGTTGGCAAAAAATTTTAAACTTTTCAAATGCTTCTGACTTTTTCTTTAAGAAATAAACCCAAGTCATTCCACTGAAATCATCAATGAATAGTAAGAAATATTTGTAACCACCAAATGAAGTTTGTAGTGGTCCACAAACATCACTATGAACTAGTTCTAGCAACCTGTTTGCATGCCATGAACTTGTTGGAAAACTTTCTCGACTTTGTTTTCCATAAATGCAATATTTTTTACATTTTCATTTTTGAAAGTTGGATGTCCCTTAACCATCCCTTAATTTTGCAATTGAGAAATACTATCAAAATTTAAATTTCCATATCTTACATGCCACAATCTGATAGGTGAAATTCCTATAGTCACTGCCCCTACAAAGTCATAATGCCTTGGAATAACTATCCCTTTCATCCTTAACAACCTTCCACCTTCATAATCTATCATCACTGCTTGCAAGCTCTGTTTGACTGAATTAATCTTAACTAAGCCATTTTCCATAATTATATGATGTCCTGCTTGTCAAATGGTGACTAAAGATAACAATTTTTTCTTAAAGGTTGGTACATACCATACAATTGAAATCATTTTTTCTCCAATGCCATGGAGAAAAACATTAACTGCACCTTTTGCATAAGGAGTATGTTTCATATCATCTGCAAGAAAGATGGAATTAAGACGGCAATCTTGAAAATTCCAAAAGAAGTCTCGTCGACAAGTCATGTGTTGAGTTGCTCCTGAATCCAAGATCCAAACATCTTCATAATCACTTTTAAGATGGGATGAAAGTTGTAATGCGATCAAGGAAGTAAAAACATATTCTGAGTTATCATCATCTTGTTCATTTGCAAATTGTGCTGAGTGTTGATGAAACTTGGGAATTTAAATAGAGAAGTTCGACAATGTTCAACATAATGTCCCGCTTTGTTACATCTTCGATGCACAATTTGACTTGATTCTCTTCCTCTTCCTGGAGATTGTCCTCTACCTATACTTTGACTTCTGTGTTGAGGTTTTCCTCTACCTTGATTGTTATTTCCTCTTCCTTGAAAGTAACCTCTTCCTTAATTGTTTCCTTTGCCTTGAAAATCACTCCTGACTGAATTGTTGCCACTGTTAAAGTTGTTTCCTCTGAATTGGCTTCGACCTTGACTTTGTACATTATCTGCTTCTTGATTCTGATTGAAATTCCCTCTACCTCTATTTCTAGAACTGTCATTTGATGATTTACTAGTGCTGGCCTGTGTGAAAAAGACATCTTCACCAACTTTATTTTTCTTCCCAAAGGTTTTATCATGTTGGGTCAACATTTCATTGAGTTCATCAAACTTTAGCTTCTCTAACTTTCTAGTTAATTGTAGAGTTTCCAAAAAAGGTGTGTAGGAAGAAGGAAGTCCAACAATTAAAATTGTGACCAATAAACTGTCATCTACTGCTTGAAAACCAACATTGACAATTTCTTGCTTAATATTCTTAAGTCTGGAGATATATTCAAGAACATCACCTCCTTCAGTCAATTTTTTTGCAACAATTTTAATTGTAGATCAACTTTCTTTGATTCAAGTTTAATATCAAAGAAGTCTTTAAAAATTCTCAATGTCGACCATGCATCTGTAGAATTTGCTATATGGACATGCATTTCATCATTAATAGAAGATTTAATGTGATTTAATGCTTTGGCATTCTTAACTTCCCATTTTGCTAATGCAACTACATCTGTGGGTTTATTTTGCTTAGTATCACCATCACATATATCATGCCACAGTTCATTATAAATGAGAGTTATTTCGATGAGGTGTTGCCATGTTTTGTAAGATTTTGTGCCTTCAAATTTGTTGGAATCAGAAAACAAATTAATCAACTTTGACATTGTAGTGTTGAAGCTTCACACCAAGAATCAGGCTAAGAAAAAATATCAAGATGGGGAACACAACATGCAACACACCACGCAAAAAAAAATTGTCTATTGAGGCTTGGCCTTAACCCTTGTATAGTCATTGAAACAGGAGAAAAATGACTGAACTTTGCACTTGGCTCTAGACAATTTCTCAAATATTTACAAGGTAACTTTCGAAATTTGACTTTTGCAATGCTCTTGCAAATCCTGGTAAAAATTTTGTTAACCCCCTCAAAGTAAAAAATTACTTTGATTTACAATCTCATTATTATCTCTCCAAAATAAAAATAAAAAATTACAAATATAATCTCCTTATTACTCCAAAAATATTATTTTACAAACAATAGAAAATTTCTTGTCTCTCCAAATTACAAACAATAGAAAATTCCTTCTCTCTAGCAAAGACTTATTCACTTCTTATATTCAAATTTTAACTTCCAAATTAAAAACTATTAAAGAGGCTGAATTTATTTATTTATTTTTATTTTTTTTCAGGTTGTCCTCCACACTGGCTATTGGCTAGCTCAAGCTGGATTCTTGCTGGCTTAGGTTGGCTTCTGCTGGCTTCACGCTGGCTTTGTTGTTATCCTTACCTTCATATGCCTTAATTCTTTGCTCCATTGTGCTTATGTATTCCATTACTATGCCAAGTGTTTCTTTCTTTCAATTTGGTGTCTCAGGTAGTATGGATTGCAATAAATCTAGGTGCATGTTGACCACATCGGCCTGATCAAGAGAACCAGAAAAGGCGTTGGAGAGATCCAGATAATCCTTGGCATCTACTTCATTCTCTGTAAGTCCACTCTTAGAGCTACACACAAGTGAGCTTGTAGTGTCTTCTAGCAGATACAGATCTTTCTAAACAACAATATCTGATTCCAGTCTTCTGCATTTGGATCCAATCTCAGCAACATCAAGGGAAATCAAAATATTCAAATAGATATTTTAATCATAATCAGAAATATCAACATATCCTTAATAGTTAAATATCACCACCACGTAGTCTCAGAACCCTTGCGTCTCAACGCGCCTCGAACATATAATCCTTTTATCATAATTTTTTGTATTTGATTCTCGAGGTTTCAGCGATCAGGGATTGATTCATGCAAAGAATTTCTCAAGGAATTATTTTAGAAGTGATCGTGGATTGATTCCTGTGAAGAATTTCTCAAGGAGTTATTTCAGTAGATGCCATGGGCACCAATAGTATGTTGGCGAAGTTGGTGCTTCTTTGTGATATGGGAACTGCTAAGTCTAGCATGGTTTTACAGTTTGTTAGAGGCCAATTTTTTTTAATATCATGAATCGACCATAGGAGCAACATTCTTCTCTCGGACATTAGCTTTGAATGAGACTATGATCAAGTTTGATATATAGGACACTGCAGGGTAGGGAAGATATCATATCTTGGCTCCCATGTATTACTGTGGTGCAGCAGCAACTATAGTTTTCTATGGTGTCACAAGTTTGGATTCATTTAATCATGCAAAGAATATTGACAGGACCAACCTAGTAGAAGGAGTGACTCTCCATGCCCCGTGAACAACAAATTTTGATAATAATAAAAATTTTGATTTTCAGATTTACAACAAGACTAAAATCAATAAAATAATCAATTTTTTTCCTTTTGAACAAAAGATGGACAATTTTCATACCAATCATTTGTTGGTTAATTAAATGGAGTTTTCCAAGACTTTGTTGAACTAGAATATCCTCCTCACATCAACTGCATTACCGAAGCTCCGATACCACAATAATGGTAGAAGTGCCCTCAGACACGTAATTTTATTAATAAGAAAAACAATTACATTAGGAATTTGGCAAGATTTTACACCCAAACAACCAAACACTCTTGCAATGAGATATTTATAAGCTCAATGTCCTAACTACCTCTAATTATGGATCACTTATGAAATAGCAAGTGTCCACTTACAATAAAAGCTATTCAAACAACTTACTAACAATTCTCCTAAATTAGAGCCTATTAGATACGACACATTTGTAGAGTCATATCTTTTACAACAATATACTAATTCTAAATGTCTCCATTAAATAATTAAATATTCTAGATTAATAATTAATAATTTAATATCTTAATCAATAATTATTTTATTCTAACTTAATAACCTATGATAATATTTATTTTTGGATCATCTAACAACATTCACAAATGGAGACAAAGACGTCACCTAGTTAAGGTTGAAATTTGAGACCAAATTTTGGAAAAATGGTTCATAAAATCTCCATTGCCACTGATAATTGAAGATGTGGCCAAAGCGGGTGTTGTAATTGAAGAGAAGGTAATTTCTCACAATATACTCCAAATAATCCACCTCTTCCATGATCACATGCTGCATATGGCATGATTGATTATGTGAGACAGAAATGTAAGAACAAAAAGGAAAATTCTAAAAATGTTTAGGTTTCAACTCTACCTTATTCACGTGAAGAAGCTCCTTCTCCCAGAATTACTTCCAAAGTTAATTTCGTATATTCATCTACTAGCTTATCCCTAGGATGAAAGCCCAGGTACATCTCATGATGTGGTTGGTAAGGACCTGGAATGTCTGTGAACAGTGCTTTGTGATCGTTGATCATCAGCTCACCACTGACGCTGGTGACATCGGGGATCTGATCTTTCACTGTTTGGATTGAGAGTAAGGGGAGATACTACTGATGGATACCTATGACACTTTTGTATGGATGCACCACCCAGATATTGACGGATTAAAATTCAGTCCATCGAACTTTTACCCTTGAGGACCATTCCTTTCACTATTTGAAAATTGTGTGGCAGTGCTTCCCTTCATCTAGCCACATGGGAAAAGTTGCATATGGTTATGGAATATTGGGAATCCATGGTATACAACTAGTGCAAGGCAATGGTGCTGAAAATGAAGGGCAGTTGAGTAGGTGCAAGAATGGTAAACTGAAGAATTTTTGTTATAGTGGCATTCTTATTGCTTTTTCCCTATAGAGGGTTCCTATTCTTCAGCCACAATAAATTTTTCTAGATGAAGGGAGTTTGAGGGTTCCACACATGATGAGATGGGTTTCATTGATGGCATTCCATGGAGGTGATGGGCCTGTAGTGAAGTATACGGTGAAGCTTTTTGACTGATTGGGCTAGCATATTTTTCTGGTCGAGGAATTTATGTATGCTAGAATGGATTACATAGATGATCCTGATATCCCACTTCCAGCTGGAGATGAGTGGAGTGATCTAGGTAAGAATTTCTCATTTTGACACATATTCAAATTTTTCAAATTTCAAATGTTTTTTTGTCTTCCAAGGCTAACTATCTAAAATGCATGTGCAGATGTGTGTCCAACCCAACCATCCTGGATGAGACAATACAATAGACAAGGCGAGAAACCTATAGTAGCTATGGTAGCAAACCCAATGGAAGATGACATCCTAACAGAATTGGAGCATAAACTTGAGAGGTTTACTACCAACATTTGGGAGACTAGGACCGATGACATTCCACACGCATATTAGAGACATGTAGTTGGGGTTCCAGGGCCTCTCAAACATTTTCTGTGTCAAGTTTCTCATGCTATCATTTGTTATCATGAGCATCAGCGTGCCTAGATGTTCTAGTTTCCAAGACAATTTTGACTTTTTGGTGCCAACATATTTGGAAAACAAAAGGCCATGGGGCCTTATGTTCTTGGATGACATATTTTGTACACCCAAACTATATTTTAATGAAAAATTTACTACTTTTTACTTATGTTTATATCGATCAATACATGAATGAATATTGTTTTTAATTTACAAATGTTGCAAATGTCTACTTAACACATGATTCACCAATGCATCTGTCAATGTCCTTAAACATCTCGAAATGTGTTGATATTCAACGTAATCAGATTTCCTTTCCAAGAGATGAACCTGTAAAAATACCCTTAACATGGTTGGACTCCTTACTCAATAGACACCATTTAAATGTAATAACACAAGCTAATGTTGTAATGGTTGTATCAGTTGCTAGCGTTGTCTCACCCATTTGGACTATTTCACCAGACACTCGACATATTCATTACCTTAACCTTGTTACAATGACTGTCGCACTCGTGTGGACTATTCTGGTGGGTATTGTACGTACTATATGTTCACTATGTGTTTGTGTTTGTCACATCCATGCGGACTACTCTACCAAAATTTGTGCATATCCTACTGTGTTGTGTGTCTCTAACAGAGTAGGGACTATTCCCTTTCGACTATAGACTCACTCTCACCCTTCTCTCTCTGCAGTGAAAGAACCTTGACACAAGTGAAACTAAGCACTCACTAGGCACACACACCTCATCGTTTGAAGACAATGTAAACCTCTCATGGGCTAAAGAGCAAGAGATAAGGCATATCTTGAAAATAATTTCAATGAGAAGATTATATTGTATGGGACTCCTACACCATACATTGTGAGGTCTAGTTGGGACTTCATATCAGGGAGATCCCGTGAATGTTGGTCGATCCAACACCGTCAACACTTATGGCACTAGAAGGGGGGACAAATGACAAGTTGAGTCCTCAACATCCCATTGTAAATATTCATACATCTATCATGCATATTGTTGTAGTTAACCCTTCGCGATGTTTGTCTAACACGCATTCCTTTGAAGTCACAAAGTAGTTCTTTTAACACTTGTTCGAACTCATGTACGATAGTGAAGGCTAATTCATGTGGCCTGAGATCATACATGACTTCCTTGAATTCTTGGGGAATGAGGAAGATTTTGATGAAGTAGAGGTCAGTATGCTACTTGCATACACACTTCATGAATTCCTGGAACATTGGTTTCACAACCTGATTCCCAATTGTGTGCACACATTTAAGCAATTCATTTATCTAATGGAATCTCCTTTCCATCATTTTGATCCTGAAGCTCTTAACAAAAAAATGTTAAATCAATGGAAGGTCCTGCATGAATCACCTACAGATTTTTGGAAGCACTTCCATTTATTCATGTTTGAGGCTTTGAAAAGTCAGATCAAATTCCAATATCTTATGGACATATTTGAATATTGTTGTCATAAATTGATCTGTCCCAAAGTGAGGAAAAATTGCAAACCCTTCTCAACATACTTTAGTGATGGAGTTGTACAATCTCAAGTGGACAAAGTTTTTGTCATAAGTGATCACCCACCTTCCCCTAATCAAATAGCTCCACCCCTACAAAGTCATGTGGGAGAGTGTGCACACAAGACAATTCGAATGGTACATGCTCCCACCCTCACTACTTTCAATTTCTGCAAAGATTTTGTTGGGAAACCCATGGGTTGTCATATGCACTTGTTACTTCAACCTTCTTCTAGATGTTCTATTGATCCTACAGATTGCATTGTCTTGCATTCTTCTGTTCCAGGCTCTACACTTGTTGTGAATGAGGATCAAGCTATTGTCAAAGTTGATGTTGCACAACCAAGCTATGTTGTTATTTATGAAGAGTATGACTAAGAATTTGAGCATAAACCCATGATGAAGGATGAACTCCTTCTATCTACACCGCCTTTGCCTTTTCCTGACATCTTTGATGATTCTCGTATCTCTAATTTTCCTTGTGTAAATAAATCCACATATGCATATACTTCCGATCATTTGTAGAAAACACACAATGTTAGTCCATCATTTAATAGCAGAGAGGACAAATCTTTGATTGAGAACCCACCTGAGTTTTCATCTACTTTTTCCAAAAATGAAAAGCTTGAATATTCTTGCTTCTCATCTACCCTTCTGTATGATTCATCACAAACATCCTCAATTTTCTGATCATGGTTGTCATGATTTCTATACTTCTTCAGTTGATCATGATGTTGATTCACTCGTTGTTAATATTTCTAAGCCACTAGTCTCTGATGATCTATCTATTGATGAAGTGAAAGCCACACAAGTTGTCGAGGTAGTTCAGCTTGAGCTGATGGTTATGACAGGCTGTCATTATCCTAAGGTTAGTTCGACTTCCGGTCAGAAAAATTGTGAAACACTCAAGTCTCCTCATCACTCATGTGTATGCACTAAATATCAATCCAACACACAAATTTTACTTCCTCCACCAGAACCACATGATCCCATCGCTTATACACTGGATGAATCATAAATAGCAAGCACACACACTTGCAAAGCATAAGTTTTCTCTATTTCTCATGTTTTCTTTTCTATCACAGTCAAAAGAGTATGCATGCTTATCATATGCACACAGTATGTCACAACACCATGTTAAGTCTGCAAAATGTTTGTCTTTTGATTTGATTCTTTTTATTTTTGTGGATGTGTTTAAACTCAAAGTGTGTTGGCCTTCACTGTTAAATATTTATTTTTATCTAGTTTACATGCATATATTTCTTGTTTACCACGCCTTCACCAACATGGTCCGGCCAATGTGCCAATGACAGCATATTAGCATAGGAATAGGAGTAGTCTTTGATGTCTTGCTTTGCTTTTATTTTTGGTTTAATTTCTTGTTTATCTTGCTTGCTTGGTTTTCTTTCATTGTAATTCTTCATTTTCCTTTTTTTTTTTCTTTCCTTTCATGTACCCATAGGTTAGCCTCTCATGAAACTGTGTTTGGCTCTCGAGACACGTTGGGAAAATCTAAGAGTTCATGTACAACTATCAACATTTGGTTATTTGTTGCCCTCTCTCTTTATGAAGTGATTGTTGTCTTCAGTCAATGATGCCTTAATGGAAGATATTTTATTTTCAGAGTGAGTCTTGGTTAAAACACAATCCTTGCACTGTTAACTAGTATTGCCTCGTCTCATTGGTTCTTTTGGGTTAACCCTTGTCAGCTCGTTTAGGTAGTGTAAGGTGAGGGGGAAAACTTAAAAGCTATGTCAAAGGTGTACACAACATACTTCTCTAAAGAAAAAACCTCTTCTGCTCTCAATAAGTCGATATCCCTCTTCCACCTCTAAAATAAATAAGTGCCTATGCACAGGTCTTGAAAAAATGAAAAAAATGAAAATGAATAAGGCAAATGTAGAGAAAGGATTATTATATAGAGAGGTGATGCAAGTAACTCCACCACGGTATTGTCCAGGCTTACTGGTAGCAGAGCGATGCTTGTGTTCCTATGTGACTCCATTAGGGTATTTTCCACGCGTGCCAGGAGGGGAGCAACTCAAGCAATGGAACTTGAACTATGACATTTATATTACTTGTGCATCAATATACATGTAATCCCCAATCGAAATCACTAATTTGACTTGGCTGAAAATATGTGTTGACCGATCAAGAGAATGGAAGGGACTACACCTTTCACACAATCTAGTGGGGAATCCATCATGATCAAAGAATCGAACAATACTTCCAGAAGGGTTAAACTCGTTTTTCATGAAACAAGGTCCATATAGAGAGCTTGAGTTCCACTAGTGAGTCTCTAATGGTGTAGTGGCTACAACCACTCTCCAAAATTTTGGCTCGCATGCAAATTTCAGAGCCTACCTTTCATCTTGTGATCATTCGTCCTTGATCACTTGTTGGTAAGGTGATGATCTCAAGCTTCCCCTCCTCAATCTTAAGAGTTGTTCATATTTTCGCCTTTATGCAACATGTGTCACCTTTGGGCATAGGGGTTGTGGTTCGGCATACAAAGGGAATGTTGTTTTGCTTCAAGGGAATTGTGTGTGCATGACTGGTTGTCATCACATAGACATGTTTCAGACTCACTTCACACAGTATTTTCACGAAGGTTATTGAATCAATAAAAGTATGTCTTATGCATTCCGGATGGTCTATGTCATGTCACAAAGTGTTAGTGTGTGATCATAGTCTAGTCGTATCACTATTTATATATGTGACACTAATCTCACACTTAGTCATTTCGTAAGCAACCTAGCCTCATTCAACTTCCCGGAACTTTTCACTTTTCTTCTGCAACCATCAAACTTCCTCTCTTACCTGCTGAAACCCCACAGCTTGCAGAGACCCCAACCATCACTACTCTCAATAAATTCACAAAGGTTTCCTCCTAGGGCCCCCATTCCACAACAGTTTCATGTGCCTCAAAACTGTGCAATCTTCTCCAAGGTGTCCTATCAGTATTACATGAAAAAACTATGCAGATGGGCCTCCCATGGCCTCATCCCACCAACAGTCACATCACACTGAAGCTGCGTTGATCCATCATCCAATGACTACAGGAAAAGGTGACATGCTAAGGTCACTCCCAAGGATTTTAGGAGAAGGGCCAAGATACTAAGTAATGGAAAAGATCGAGACTACAGGCAAAATCCGTTAGAAGCATGATCATCTCGAGGGTAAGTATGGTAAGGAACACCTTTTAAAGTAGACCTCTTAGTTGGGTTTGCAGGACTGCTTTCCATTGGCATATCATACATTCCTTAGCAACATGCATGTGCACAAATGGAAGAAATTCATTTCATGTGTTTCCTCTACATTTCTTTCTTTCCTTTCACTTGTTTGGCCAACTATCATCTTTAGCATGCAAATTTCTATGTCATTCCTATGACCTTGTTCTGGTGATGTTGAAGGTTTATGTTTTAGTCGTGTTCTTTATGTAAACATCTATCGCACTCACACATGATGTTGCAAGCATTATCGCACAAGTGTCATCACGGTCGTTCAAAGGTCTATCCAAAGTGTCGCACTTTCCACTTTCATTATTTTATAGTCCTCCAGTCAGTCACACTTAGCATAAGTTTTATTGTTGGTTCAATATGTATTATCATCAAGTAATGTTGAGTGTGTTTTTGCAAGGTCATGCACGCACCAGTTCACTCATTCACACACTTAATCATTTTTGTCAATGATCTTTCAACTAGACCACACTCCACTAGCTGAATGTCCACTTAGTTGCACTGGACATTGTCAACCCTTAATCATCATGTACTTCTACCCTGAATCACATAGAGCTTGAGGCTCTCTCCCAGCTAGTCTACACTATGCAATCCTAGAATCGACCTCGCTTACTGTCACCAAGAACAATGCAGAAGTTTCCCAACAAGCCATCTCAATCTGTGTTCATTGCAAGCTAATCTATCAAGCCTCCTACTGGTTAACCGAAGAGATTCAGTGGAAATTGACCCTAGAATTCACTCCTCCAAAATATTGTTAGACACTATCAGCATTCCCGCCTCTTGTGACCGAAGAAATTTCATAGACATGACAGACAGGAACCTGGTGCCTATCACTACACTCTCCTTGAAATTTGCACAGTTCTATTAGCAAGTCCCCCTATCATTTGAATTGCTACTCATCCTGAAAACTGTGAAGTTTTCTTGGTTTTCCCTCCTGTTTCCTGACACCCCACTTAGCGTGAAAACTATGCAAACATGTCTTACAAGATAATCTCCCAGTTCTTCACAATTTTGGCCAGAAAGCTCCCACAGCCCACTACCAGCCTCCACAGAGAATCTACATAGTTTTCACTACTAGTGTCCTCCTTGTTGCCTATACTGCATCCTTGGAAAATTTGCACATTTCTGCCCTCCAATCGAGCGAGATCCTATAAATGGTCATTGTTGTTCCAGGCTTCTCATCTCAGCCTCCATGTAATTTTTGCGCAATTCTCCTCGACACTACCCCAGAGCCCACATCCAGGCCTAAAATGTGCTCTGCATAGTTTTAGAGACTTGAAATCTCTCCCAGTCACCTACCCCTGAAAATGAAAGATGATGCATCATGGTAGACTAGGATATTTCTATATTTGATGTTGTCTTGTCATGAGTCATTGCAAATATAGGTACGTGGATGGGACATGGCACGATGGTGAATGGGATGAAGAAGGAGTTCATGCTAGAAGACTTTCTTGTGGTTGGACGAACACATGAAGGATACCAAGTAGCAAGCAAAGGACACACATGTGCATGCATGAAATATCAAGTGAACACCAAGACCATTAAAGACTCAATGGACTCTACCATATGAAGTTGAAGCTATGGTACACCACGGACACACTGATCACTCAACAAAAACACAACTCATGAGCAACACAACCAACATGTGCGTACCTTCACTGTCATGTCAACTTGTGACCTGAGTCACCTGAGCCACATCACTACTTTCGGTCATAACTGTGTAACCATTGTAATGTAGTGTGGATGTCCAAGAAACCCATGGCTGAAGTCAAAGATTCATGTAGGTCAAGGAGTCATGTAATTCAAATAGTCATGAGGTAAGTTGAACAGTCACAAGGATCGGTTTCACCCTTGGGTATATAAACCCGTCATTTGTACATGCAAAGGAATTTTCACCTTAGCTCCTCCCACATAGCCTTGAGAGTGTGTAGTCTTCTCTTTGAGGAGTGAGCAATGGCTTCAATTCACTACTACCAGGGTTAGTGATGTAATGTTGTACAGATGTATCTTGGAACTTTCTCTTAAATCAAAATCATGTTAACAAACCAACACATTTTCACACATATATTATATTTGTTTGTAAGACTATTCTTTGGATGCTTGTAATGCATGTTGCTTTAAGATGTATTAAGACAATTGAAATATTTTGGTCGTTCTGGTACATATGCTTTCAAAAATTTGTCGTATCCATTGTTAATTTTGTCTCGCTCATGTGGACTATTACACTAGACACTCGACAGATTCATTCTCATGAACTTGTTACAACGACCGTCATATTAGTCTGGACTATTTCATTGGGTGTTATACATGATATATGTTCATTGTATGTTTGTGACTACCACATCCATGTGGACTACTCCGTCGGAAGCTACACATGTCCTGTTGTGTTGTATGTCTCTGATAGAGTTGGAACTATTCTCTTTCAACTTTAGACTCACTCTCACCCTTCTCCCTTAGTAGTGAAAGAACCTTGACACAAGTGACACTAAGCACTCACCAGGCACACAAACCTGATTGTTTGAAGACAAAGTAATCCAATATCATGTGCTAACAAGCAAGAGCTAAGGGATATATTAACATAATGGCATATGGGGTGTTGTAACGAAACGGAATCCTACACCAAACGGTGTGAGGTCTAGTTGGGACTTCATACCAGGGAGATCCCATGAATGTTGGTGGGTCGAGCACCAGGAACACATGGGTAGGGTAAAAATTTGAATCGAATGCGTACACTTTTTCTTTGTTTTTTTTTTGTAGCTTCATTGTTTGATAATAAAAAAATTGTTTCGAAAAGTGCACATTGTAACTTTGTTCCTTCAATTTTATAACTATTCCTTTTCCATTTTAAATTGCAAGTACATAGTTCAAATCAGCTAGAAATTAATCTATCTACATTACCCAATGATGAATTTACATCATATCCATTTTTTACACATTTTAAAGACATATGAGAGATGAAAACAAAACCTTTACTTGAAAAACCTCATTTTCTTGGAAGAGCTCCCCTTGAGATAATGTACTTTATGTTTCATGCTCCCCCTAAGGCTAGAATAGCCTTAATTTTCTTTTTGGTCTTTATTTCCCCAAACCTTGATGTACCTCTTCTTGTTCAAATCTTCTTCTAGTTTTTTTTTCCTCCTCCATATCCTTCTTTGAAGACTAGATCCCTTAAGTGCTTCAAGAAGCAATCAATATTTGGCTCTATGACCTCAATTACCACAAATATAACATATGATATGCACAAGAAAAGAAGGAAATGGCTCAGCTATTTTGTTGGTCGTCTTTCTACTTCTTGTACCATGAATAGTATAGTCACATATTTATGTTTGAAACCAGTACAAAAGTAGCAATACCCATAAAATAAATTTTTGTACCTAGAAACCGATGGGGTTTCTTGAGAATTCAATTGCTTCTTCTATTAGTAATAGCTTTTATTTATCCTTTAGTAGTTTTCTGAAGTGTGTCCATTTTTTCACAACTAAAACACCTCACATTTCTCAAATTTTCCTTTGGCACACTCTTTGGCTCTTGATTATGATCTCGGTTTCCTTCATTTCTGCTAGAATTTTATTCTTTTAGATTCTCACAATTGTTGATTTGTTCTTCGAGTTGGATCCCAATCCACTCTTTAGTTCTCCTGGCTTTCTCTAACTGATTTTTCAGATCTAAATTTTCTTCCTTGAAGCATATTCTATTTCCTAAATAATCTGGAATAGTTTCTTCAGATAACTATTCTCTAAATATAACATCTCAATTATCCTTGCTTGAGCTTTCTTTTATGCCTCAAGAATTACTAATATTTTAAATTCATCATCCTTAGATTCCTGCACTGGAAAAATAGATTCCTCACTTCTTTAGGAATAAACTTCAATACACTGATTATTTTCATCTTCTATAATACCGAAATCATCATCACCAGATTAGTAAGGAAAATGTCCATGTCTAAAAATACTGTCAAACATACCTTTTACTACAAGGAGAGGCTCTTCAGATTCTACAACATTCTTAATTTTTTACAACCCTTCTTCTTCTTAGATCATTTCCTCTTGTTCTTCACCATGGCCCAAGATTTGCTCTCAAGCGATCAAGCTCCACCAAGATAACCCTACTCTGCTAACAATTGTTGGAAATGGCCTCACTACTGAGAAGGGAGGCTGAAGTTTCAGTAGTAACTATATTTCTATAAATTTTGTCTCCCTTTACTAAGACAATAACCCATCAATAAAACCTATAAAATCAATAAAACATCAATAGATAAACGCATGTAAAATCAACATAAAGCACCATAAACAATATCAATGCATGCACATAAGAGAACAAAATTATTTCTGTTGGAAAACCCTCTTCAGGGTGAAAAACCACTTGCTACTACTACTTCTCAAATCTTTTATTAAGTGTTTAACAAATTTTATATAGAGTAGTTACCACCCTCTAGCTAAAAGACTAACTCCTACAACAGAGTGTTGGCATCCATCAGTTGAGAAGTACCTACTCACGCGTATCTATAAATAAACATCTACTAGAAGCCTCTACAACATTCGAGGCTCACTCAGAAACCATTGGACTATCGAAAGATCATTGGATTTAGATTTCCCTCCCCTAATCATTGTTTTCTAGTATCTACAGCCGAGAAGTCTCTACACCTCCAAATCCTCCATGCAAACCACATTTCAAAATTTTCCAGGCTAGGTTCTCAAATTTGAATAAAAAACATCTGATGTACACCCACTAAACTCAACTCCATATGTATAATCATCTATGCAAAAATTATATGGCACTTACTCTCCACCCATACACTCACATCATCATTATTCTCAGCCAACAAATCAATCACTTAAAGTATATGTTGAATTATTCTCAATAATCCTCCACGTGAATATAATAGGAAAATACCATGGTTATCTAATACCAAGAGAATCTCTACCATAGTAAATTCTAGGTCAATACCATGGTTATTTTAATACCATGGACCCATGTACCATGGTGATCATTAAATCAATGTACAAAGGTCTTTCTTTATGTGATTTACGCTGAAATTCTTCTTATAACTATGATTGATCACGGAAGCCTCAATTCTGCTATGGTTATGTCGATACCACGGACCCCTATGTGATGGTAATATTATGGTTAATACCATAGGTAAATAGCATGGTTATTACAATCCAACAAATACCTATCCCATGGTAATCTCTAGGTGAATACCATGGGTAAATATTATCGTTATGCCAATATCACAAATATTGATACCATGGTAATCTTTGCTCAACACACATAGCATCTGCACAACTATCAAAGCACCCTGAAACTAACATTCCAACCAAGCAACATAATCACAACACCTGCAGATAAACATAAAACAAGTTGCACTGCAAGCCAAAAATATGAGCAACCACTCAAACTTGTCATTCAAGCAATCAAGCAAGCACAAATAACTAGATTTCAACGTGCTACTAGGTCAAAATCAATGCCAACTAACAAGACTACATCCAAAAACTATACCAACAACTGCGTCATCAATGCCAACAATTGTTTTTGATTTCTAGAGTTTCTTGAATAACGTGATTCCATTAAAAAGGGGAAGAGGCCAATATTTTGGAACTGTCAAACCGAATTAACTTCTTGGTTTTGTGAGAGTGTTCAACGATGGAAGATTTAAATATTCTACTATAGAAGGTGTTAGTGTTGTGCTCTTTAAGGAAAGCTTTGAATGATCTCACAATTTGTCTAATGTAAGACATCTCACAAGAATAAGGGACCCTAAAGACTTTGGGGCCCAACATAGGGTCATTCTTGTAGTTGGGAGATTGAAAGAGCTAGATAAAGGTGATCGTGGGAATGAATAAGGTTTTGATGTTTCTTTTTGAAAGGATTTTGGAAATATGATCAATAACTCCTTGAATATAAGGAATGGATGCTTTGGCTAAAGTAGGATTGATGGTTCAATTTTTATCATTAGGGTGCAAAGCCGAATGGAATTTCCTCTCAATCTGGGATCATTATCCATTAGCTTTAAGGGCTTTGATAAAATGTGTTTTTTCAATGGCGAAACATGATGTTTAGAGATGGCATGGAGGTATCTATCAATATCAATCTTGTTTCGGTAGACTTCATGGATAAGAGAGCCATTAGGGAGGCTCTCTTTATGGATAAGAGAGTCTTGTTTCAATTTCCATAATGAACTAGATGTGGGGATAATTTTGATTGTGGTGGATGAGGAATGTTTTTTTCCACAATACTAGAATCTAGGATAGAATCTCAAATCACTTATGCGACCAGTCCAAGTATCACAACATGACTACTTTTCATAATGGAATAATATGCAATAATAAATCAACACGTTCACACATATGGACAATGTTTTACAAATTTTTACAATGCAAATTCTTCATATTAACAAAGTGATAATACAACATTATAGGGTTCCCATACCAGCGACAATGGCCCTCATAAATCCTCATATATAAAGATATACAATTACGGTTTGGTTTACTATATGAAATGATCATATGTTAAAACATAAGTAGAATTGATTATGCCATTAATTAATAGAATATTAATTTAAAGTGTTGAAATTGTGAGAACTTCTTCAAAAGAAGACTTCACGACAAAGGATAGAACATAAGAAGCATGCATAATAGAAGCAAAAACAACAAAAAAACAACGATACTAGATAACAATATTGATTACGGAGTTCATCCGTAATGGACTACGTCTTCAGGTCTGCTTTCAAGATGAGCAACCGCTTTATTACGATTGAAACCCAAGAGGTAGAATTAAAAAAACAATTGAGCAAGCCTAATGTGCATGTGGGCACTTTTGGTTACTATCATAAAAATTCCCTCAGAATAAGCTTTCCAATGCCTATCACGGTTCCCAATTCTGATTTTGGATGCTCCCGTTACACTGAAAACAAAATCGACTATAACCTCTAGAACCTACATACAAAACCAAAAACCACTCTAATGTCCTCTTCATGAACACAACTACCTTTATAACCCTGCAAGTGCATTCAAACTCCCTCCACTGAGTTTAGGAATGAATTTTTTGTAATTTTGATTACAAAAGGCTCGATCTAGTCATGATTTTCCACCTAGGGATATGGTTGCCAGGTCATGGAATTAGTTTTGCACCAAAATTGCAACGAAAACCCACAAATAAACTTTATATTAAAGCAAAACCGTAAATGGTTTGTTGACCATGTGGAGGAGGTTGACTACCCACATGTGAACAAGATTGTTTGGCTATGGTCTTGTTACAAGTTGCCACTTTGCAGGCTTATACCTACGGTTGTGGTCATCCATGCAAACACATATAACTTTGATGCAGCTATCTAGGCAACGGTTTCAGTTTGTTGATTATTGGTGAGATGCTACAGTTACCCTCCACTCTGTTCACATGCCAAACCACATCTGCAATCGCATTGTGGTTAACTGAAGGCTCGATGGTTTATTCCCTAAGCTCGCATGCCAACCTATCCCCGTGCAATTTCCAAGCCCGATAGTTAACATAACCCTAATGGCTTATCTTTGCTCACATGTCCACTACCATGGTCTCCATGCATGTGCGGTTAGGCTCGTGGTTATGACTGTTATAATGTATTTTTTAATGTTTTTAATACATTTGCAAAGGTCGAGAGGGTAATGTCTTAGTGTTTATGTATTTAACATGTTTTTCAATGTATGTTCAATAAATGTTTTATGTTAGGATATTCCAACACATAGGAAATAGTTAAGTATAACTTGGTCTAGTATAGAGTTAGGTAAAGTGTGTTTCTCTACTATGTACATTTGTAACTTACAAACCGATGGTCACGATATGTAGTGATCCGACGGTTCATTCTCTCCTCGGTATTACCGACACTTGATCTGTGGCTTAACACCCGATTGGTCCATGATCTCTATTTAAAGAGCATGGAGGGTCATTTGTAGGTGAACTGTTCAAAAGAGAAGCTTATGTAAATTTTTATTCTTTTATTAATAAAATGCCTGAAGTGGCCACGTTGGCTCAGGCCGTGGACTGTTTCCCTCTTTGAGGGTTTTAACCACGTCAAAAATACTGGTGTATTGATCTGTGATCTATTTTTGAGTGGTTTCCTTTGGTTTTCTATCTAAGGAACTTACCCTGTAAATTCCTACATTGTATTAGAGCTATTTGAGGGCCGCGTCCATTGCTGATCCAAATCTGAAGCTGGTAGAACTGCATCCGGCTGTCGTTTCCTAGATCTGCTATTTTTGACTACTTTCGGGCTGAGAGGACTGCTTTGTTGTGTTAGGAGCATTTATTCCAGTGAGGAATCCCTTTCGTTTCACGCGAAAAGGTTTCTGGTAGCCCTAGCTACGTCATTTTTTAGATCTAGAGGTATACAATGTTTACTTGCAGTTTCTAGTTATTTTTCTCTCTGTTTATTATTTCGGTTTATCTAGCTTCCTTTTTATTACCGGATCTATACCTTTCATTTCTACGTATGCTCTTTTCCCTACGACTCTGTGCGATCTGGGCAAATCAGAAACAGAGAGGAAGGATTTTTCTCATGCATATGCTCTTTTCCGCTGCACCTTAGTGTGATCTTGGAAAATCAGAAACATTGAGGAAAATATTTAGTTTCTAGGTAAGGCTAACTTTAAGTTGTAAGGTTTGTTTTTTTGTATGTCCGTGCTGGGTTTTGTGTTTTTTTTTGTAGGGAAAAAGAGCTTTCTCAAGCAAGCACGCAACCCAAAGCTTCAGTGACCAAAAAAATCAAATCCCCCCTCCCTCTCTCTCTCTTTGTCTCTCTCTCTCAAACTTTTTGTTTAGCTCACTTGGTTCAAAGCTAATTTATGAGAGTAGAGGTCTTGAGTTCAAGTCTCCTCTTTGTTGGAAACGGGGTATTTTTTTTCATTCCGGCACCTCGTCAGCGCCTTCATCAACTTTTCTTCAAAAAGCCATAAATTCTTCATCCGGAAGCCGTTTTCAGAACCGTTTTTTTGAACCAGCCTAATTTTTCGAGATCTTTCCATTGGAACACTTAATTTTAGCATATATAGCTTTAGTTTCTATTAAAATGGAAATTCCATGCCAAGTTATTCTTGACAGCACCAACTACTTCCAATGGTGGTCCTACATTATGGATTTACTTAGAAGTAAAGGTCTTTACAGAATATCCTCAGGCCAAGAAACCAAACTGAAACATGAAGATAAGGCAGCTAAATGGGAAAATAGGCAAGATCAAGCACGTGGGTTGATAAGGATGTCTATTTCTCCAGATCTTGGATTCCATATTGCAGAACTTGATACTCTTGATGAAGCAATGAAGCAGATTATTAAAGTTTTTGGAATCAAAAATGAACTTAGAGCCCATCAACTTGAAAATGAGTTGCTTACATTGTACCCCAATAATTTTTCTTGCATTGAAGATTTTTTGTCCAAGTTCAAGACCCTTAGACTTCTCTTGGAAGGTGCTAAGGTTAAGAAAGAAGATAATAACCTTATCTATTCCATTCTTACTAAGTTGGTACCAACCTACTCTGTGTTTGTTTCCACCTTCCATTCTACAAGAGAAGCCTTCATTTCTCAAGGACAAACCTACAAGCCCGCTTCCTTTGATTCTTTTTGTGATTCTTTAATAAGAGAACAAAGAAAACTCTTACACCTTGGTCTTCTTAATCTTGGAAACTCTTCTAAGAAAGCGTTAGCCGCCCAGCAGCAACCAAATTCCAAGAATCCTAAGAAGTCGTATCCTAAAAGGAATGGTCCTAAACCAAACAAGGGTCTAAGCAATTTCAGTCTCAAAATGAAAGATCATTTCAGCATAATGATAAGGCCAATAAAAACAAATGGATGAAGACTGATAGACATTGTCACTTTTGTAATCGAGATGGCCACTTAGAATCTAAATGCTTTAAGAAGATGAAGCCTTGGAAGCCGCAATGAAGAAGCATAACATCCATTTTGGAGCACTCTTCAAATTCATCTGTAGGAATGGCATTTTCTGCATGTGGTTGTCAAGCATCTCGGTCTGGCTATGCGCTAAATGTATCTTCTTCCTCTCATTCTCATGAGTGGCTCATTGATTCTGGAGCTTCTTATCACATGGCCAAAAACAAAGCCATGTTTTCTTCATTAAATGATTGTAACACCATAAAATATATGTTGGTGATGATAGATCTCTTAGTGTTGTAGGGACTGGAACTGTTCATATAGACAATGGTCAATTTAATGATGTATTATGTGTTCCAACCTTATCCTGCAACCTTCTATCTGTTTATCAGATAACTCATTCAGGTGAAGGTAAAATCGTTGAATTTTCACCTCACGATGTTGTAATCAAGGACCTAAAGGATCCTAGACAGATTTTAGCTACTGGCATTGCTGATGATTCCACAAGGTTGTATAAGTTTCACAATTTTGGGTCATCAAATCTTCCCTCAGTATTTGTTGCCATAATGATGAAGTGAGCAAACTTTGGCATGAGCGATATGGTCACTTAAACTATCGCTCCCTTCAGAATCTATGTAAAGAAAATATGGTGACAGGTCTTCCAATGGTATCTTGCAGAGATGGTGTTTGTTCCGGATGTGTACTTGGAAAACATCATCAGGACAGTTTTGAAAAACATGCCTCTTGGCACGCATCAGCCCCTTTACAACTTGTGCATAATGATTTATGTGGTCCACTTCCAGTTGTTTCCTTCGCTGGCTACAAGTATTTCTTAAGTTTCATTGATAATTTCTCCAGACCCACTTCGATATACTTCTTAAAACTCAAGAGTGAAGTATTTAACAAATTCTTGGCCTTTAAGGCCTTTGTTGAAAAACAATTTGGACATCAAATTCTTAAGCTAACATCTGATAATGGCGGAGAATATATTAAAAATGACTTCATCAACTTTTGCACTGAGAATGGAATTCAAATGCAACATATTGTTCCATATACTCCACAACAAAATGGTGTAGCTGAAAGGAAGAATCGCACCTTAAAGGAAATGGCTAATTGTATGCTTCAATCTAAAGGACTTAGTCTTAATTATTGGGCAGAAGCAATTAACTGTGCAAATTACATAATAAATCGCACTCCTACTAAGGTTTTAAAGAATATCACTCCAGAAGAAGCATGGAGCTCAATTAAACCAGATGTAAGTCACTTTCGTGTTTTTTGAAGTGAAGCATGGGCCCATATTCCAGATGAGAAACATAAAGCTTTAGAACCTAAGAGTGAAAAATGTATTTTTGTTGGATATTCTGAAGATGTCAAAGGATATAGACTTATTCCACTTAAGTCCAAAAATGTTAATCATTAGAAGAGATGTAAAGTTTGATGAAAATATATCGGCCTACGAGCCTAGTTCGGCGCATGTGCCACCTCTCTCTATCTCTTCTACTTTTGAACATATTTCTTCTTCAGATGATGAAAGCGAGGTTGAAAATCCTCCCCCACCTTCTTAGGATCCTCCTTCAGCTCCTCCATTTCCAAAATGGGTTCGTGCTACTCAGGATGCAGCAGGTGATCTTGTAGGTGATCCTACAGATCAACGTCGTACACGTTCTCAGTTCGAAAGAGCCTCTTCTTTACTGGCTCAAGTCTCAATGAATTATGATCTTGACACCCTTGCAGAAGCTTCAGGCCATCTAGATTGGGATGCAGCTATGAATGAAGAATATCATTCATTATTGGCAAATGATACATGGGATCTTGTTCCTCTACCAAAGGGATGAAAACTTGTTAGATGCAAATGGGTTTACAGAACCAAGTATGGACTAGATGGGAAAGTTGATAAACATAAAGCTCGTCTTGTTGGTAAGGGTTTTTCACAAGTTGAAGGAATTGACTATACTGAAACCTTCTCCCCTATTTCCAAAATGAACTCTGTCCGCCTTTTTCTTTCCCTTGCTGCCTCTTTAAAATGGGAAGTCCATCAGATGGATGTTAAATCCGCCTTCTTGCATGGGGTCTTGCATGAAGAAATCTATATGGAACAACCCATTGGCTTTATACAAACAGACTCCAGTCTTGTATGTTGGCTTAAGAAATCCCTTTATGGTCTCAAACAAGCTCCTCGGGCTTGGTATGCCAAAATGGATAGCTTTCTTTTATAATCTGTCTTTTCTAGGTGTCATTCTGACAATACTATCTACACCAAGAAAGTGGGAAAGTCTCTTATCATTCTTGTTCTTTATGTTGATGATCTTATCCTCACTGGTAGTGATCCCAACCTTATCAACCATGTGAAGTCCAGCCTTAAAAAGGAGTTTGAAATGACAGACTTAGGACACTTGCATTATTTTCTCGGTCTTCAAGTCTTGCAATCCAAGAAAGGTATTTCCCTTTCCCAATCCAAGGTATGCCTGTGATCTTCTACGCTTTTTTCACATGGAAGATTGTAAGCCAGCTCCTTCTCCCTTTCAGTCTGGAGTTAAACTTTCAGTCAATTGTACTTCCCCTGAAGTTGATGCTACCTTATACCGTCAAGTTGTTGGAAAACTTTTGTATTTAACCCATACTCGTCCTGATATTTCCTTTGCTGTTGGTCTTGTTGCTCGATTTATGCAAACCCCACGTGAAAGTCATTGGAAAGCAGCTAAACGAATACTTCATTATGTTCGAGGTACAGTTCAGTTTGGCATTCATTACAGTGTTGAAGCATCTCCTCTATTGGTTGGTTTCACTGATTCCGATTGGGCTGGTGACCCTGATGATCAGAAGTCTACTGCTGGTTATGTGTTCACTCTTGGTTCAGGACCTAGTACATGGGATTGCAAGAAACAGGCTGCCATCTCTCTTTCTTCAACAGAAGTAGACTATCGTGGTGCCGTAGAGGCTAGTAAGGAAGCCTTGTGGCTTCGTCAGATCTTATCAGAGTTGGTTTTCAGCAACAACATCCGACTACACTTTGGTGTGATAATCAAAGTGCCATTCAGCTTTGCAAAGATCCAGTTCAGCATCAACGCAACAAACACATTGAACTACACATGCACTTCATC